>JAQJVL010001846.1:0-141451 GCA_035578905.1 Stictocephala bisonia
CTAGAAAACAGAGAAACCACGTAGTTGTATCAAGATGGCACCCCACCACAATTTACCCTTAATTTACGTGCCATCGGCAATTCCCTGAGAGATGGGTTAGCAGAGGAGCAAATGTTCCATATCCAGCTAGATATCCAGACTTAACCTCCATGAACAACTATCTTTAGGAAATGATCAAATACATGGTTTATTCTACAAAGCCTGACAGGACAATGGACAGAATTAGAAATTCAGTTTACAAAATTAGTGTCGATGAAATCTTGAGAGCCGTTGTTAAGTTTGGCAATCGTATACAGCTGTGCATTCAAAATGAAGGAAAGAATTTTGAACACCTGTAACATAACATGTAGCCGTTGCCAGCTTTGGATTTTTTAGCATTTTTAATGATTTAAATTTTAAAAATCAATAACGTGTTATTTTTATTATTATTGTGATTAAGTAGTTGGTTACAGTTTTCATGGCTTGAATTTTAAGTTATTATAATTATGGTTTTATTTCAACCACAATATTATTATTTATTAGTATAATATAGGTCAAGTGTAGGAAAGAGTCACAGGCTTATCTTTACATCTATAAAAAAAATTTTCAATACAATTCAAGATTAACGCTTGAATTTTATAAAAATTCTGTTTTTTCTTCAAATAACTCGTAAACTTGAAGTGATAGAAATATAGTATATATCAGAAATATGTTTTTTTAAGATCTTTAATTTGATATGCAGCATGACCTATGCTCTCATTTAAACATTTTTGAGTACAGGGCTGCAAATTTTTTTTTTATTTGAAAATGTTGGGCATGTGATTAAAACACACATATAATTATGTTTATAAGATATAAAATTTGAAGGCTTAACTTTTTGTCAACTAAACCTATATGACACTCGTAAATTTAAGTACTGGAGTACCACGGTAAACAATCAAAAAAAAAACAAAAAACAAAAAACACTCCTATGCAGACAAGGCTTAAGATGTTTTCAAAAATGTTTGACGATACTGTTCAGCGTTCAAAATCCTTTAAAATGTTGTGCCACATGACCTTTGTTGCTATTTAAAAATTTTGATATTCGAGCCCTTGACCACGATTTCCGAGCACACCCTGTATTTCATATGCTAGAAAAACAATTTTGCGACGTTCTCCATATTATATTTATTGGGGTTAAAATTTACTGCATCGCTTTATATCGAACGGTTCGGCCACAGGAGATTGTGGCCGGTTAGTATAAAACACTCTGTATATTATAGAGCACTTTTACAAATCTTTATTCTGTGTTTAAGATGGGGGATTTCCAAAGCTTGTTTACCACTAACAGCACAAAGACGAAAAACCTTTTATCTTTTTCCACTTTTAGAATTGCTTTCTTTGTTTGTGGAAGAAGCATCACTTTCCTTTGTACTTGTCACTCTCAGGGATATTGTTATATTTCTCAAAATACTATTTTTAATATAATTTACTTTACATATAGATGATAAATGTACTTATATTTATAACTCTAACTAACAAATTATTTCGTGGCACATTAAAAAAAATATAAACTATCAATATTATTTGAGAATTTTGTACTTGCATTAAAGTATATTTGTGTTGTGTGACGATCACTTGTACTGTAACTATTGATAAATATACAATATTTTAAAAAGTAAAAGTGTTAAGAAAGTACAACACATATCTTTTCATAGTTCATAAACGAGCAAAAAGTATACATAATACTATTAAAAAAAAATAATAATAATAATAAAATACATTTTTATAATTTTCAAAATAAATTTCCAACCTATGTATGATTTTAAAATAGAAAATTATAAAATATTTAATGCTACTGAGAAAATAAAACCTGATACCAATGAGCATAAGTGGCGTTGAAATAGTATTTTAATTGCAAATGTTAGAATATAAGTTACAACAGAATAGATTTCAACATTTCCTTAAAGCTTATTTGCCTGGTTGGCATTGAGGTGGACGCCACTAGAGAAGTCTGGGGCAGCCGTGTTGGGTGATAGTCAGGGTCCGGATGCTGAATATGACAGACAACTGAGTATCAGGCTTGTGAATGAGCTTAAAATAAGACAAATGCTACTTGGTTCAGATTCACGCGAATATGTAAGTCCCTTACTGTTCTGGCTACTGGTCTATTGATATAAAACGCATTTTGGAACAATATGAAATATGGAAATAAAATGTTATATTCAGTATGAAAGTAATCTGTTGAATATAAATATATTTTCGTGAGTGCATTTATTAAGGACCACATGTATTTATAATTGTGACTTTATAATTAATGTACGTATTTGATGATTTTTAATCAGAAGGGAGAAAACAACCGTGTTGCCAATGCCTCGGATAACTTAATCTAAAAAAATATTTAATTGTGGACGGCTCTAGGACTTATGTAGATATAAGTCCTATCAATATCGTCATTAAGTTATCATTGACGTCAGTAAGTTATCAATATCATTGCCGAACACGTTGAGGAACATATGGAACAGTTCAAGTAAGATAGTTATGGAAACTAAAATAGTACTTATTTATATATTCCGAACCGTGGCTGTCAAGCCGGAACTAACGAAAGTAAAAGATGTTTATAAAACCCATGGTGGTTTCCGAACCGACAAGAAATCAAATATTACTATTTATCGAACAAATAACTTAACATTTTTATATAGCCTCGGTGTTGAAGCCGGTAGTTATTAAAACATTTATTTTTAGCTGTACCACGGTGTTTAGGCCAGTGATTATCGTGCAGATAGACTAAATATGTTTATTTAACCATGGCGTTGAGGCCGGTGGTTATTGAAGAAACTGATGAGTTTTAATTAGCCACAGCGGTCAGGGTTATACTAGTAAGGATTAGAAATGCATATAAACTGTCCAATGATGCATGGAGCTGAACTTAGAGGAATTAGCTTCATTTATATCATAATAAAACACTTAATCTGAGAAAGGCCAATTATAAAATATCCAATCAACCAAGCAAATAACAACAGGTTAAATTATTGAAAAGAATAATACTATAGTTGATGAAACATTTTTATTTTATAATTTACAGATTTTTAATGCATCCGAAACAAAGTAAACAGAATTAAAATCTTTCCAAGGCCAAAATAAGATGGCCCAATTTAGATAAATGCGATATTTGGAAAGAATGGGCTTAATCGTGTTTATTGAAGCTTGAATGTTAAGATTTCATTTAGGAAGATAGTTATCCACATCCAATCACACATATAAGTTTAGTAAATGTATAAGTCATGTAAGGTTTGCTTGTGTAAGTAAGTATTTGTATTACACGAGAAGGTAATTAAAGACATTATTTGTTATTTTTGTTAAATTTTTTAAAAGGAAATTATACAGGTTTTCCACAAATTATATGGTAATCATATATTGAAGATTTGATACTGCTTTTAAAAACTTCTATTTATATGAGGAAACATCAGGCTTTCCAACCTACAGTAAATGGATCGCGTGGAATTAAATTTGACCAATGTTATTTAAGGTTTCTACATACTTGAAGACTCAGTAGTATCGTATAGGACCTACTGAGTAGTACCCATTTCCTACTAATTGAGTGTTGTTAATGTGATTAAATGTAAATGGTATAACAAACTATAATCAAAATTATGGTAAAATTGTTTATTTTCCTTGTCCGGAGGATTATGGTGTTATTGCAAGATAATGGAGCCACGTAACACCAACCGTGAGACTGTTCCGTCCTTGCACGTGACCTGTCTGACTAGTAGTGGTTTAGAAATAAAATACTAACCATCGGTTCTCAGTTTAAGTATTAGAGAGGACTTCTTAGCTCTAGCATCACTTGCTAATTAAGACCTCCGCTCATGTTATAAAACTGTACAATAGCGTTATCAGCTCTAATTTCCTCACTACGGTATCATTTTCATTTTTTGTTAGTGATGCCATAACACGTTTAATTTATTATTCTTGCAAGAGCAAGAACATAGCCTAGCGAAGCCTCATGTCCATCAAATGTGGTGTGCATTATTGACTTTGGCAGTATGAACTTACAACTAGTCACTACTCCCGGGAAGACTCGGACTCAAACTAATAAAGTATATAATTCCACCTTTAATTTTTATAGCAAAGTGATGTTTTATATGCAATGAATATTTTAATATTCGAATACTAAAATGAGTTAAATATTTGTCATCAGATTTGACCAGATGGATATCACAAGAAAAAAGCTAGGGGTCCCTTCCTTGCACGTAGCCTACCTGCCCAGTCACTGGTGGTGGTTCGGAAGTCACCCTTAAGCCTTTGATCCTCATGATAAGTGTTAGAGAGGGTTTCTTATCCATAATTTTAAGTGGCAAAATAAATCATTATTTATCCTATAAAAAGAATTGAAGCTAATACTTATATTATTGTGCAATTTTAACAAAATCTTAAAACTTTCTTAATAAATATTCATTAGGTGGGTCACGTAGCCTCTTGACTACCATAGTGTAAGTTATAGTGTGGGTATGTATTAAAACCTTTATTGATGTTTACGGCTTTTATTGTTTGTAAACTAATTGAGAATTTCTTAGAAACAAATATTATAAAAATAGTAATTGCATACATATATTATGCTTTTGTTCGTTTAGTCATATAATACATAATGGCTGTAATGTAATACATACAGTAATGTACACACCTGAATATATAAGAGCAATATTTATCAAAATTCATGATCCAAAGTCGGTCTATACACATTTATAATATCAATATAAACTTCGTGGGTCGTGTAAAATACAAAAACCAGCTGAATCCACCCTCTTCGCTGGTCATAATATTGCGTTTAAAGACTTGTAATCAATATATGAGTAAAAATTCCGACAATTTAAGAACATTAAAAAAATAATTAATGTAAATCAAACTAAATACTTTATTTTTGAAAAACAATTATTTAATATACCATCCAAATTAAAACAGCTGATGTTATGAATAATTTACTACTGTCCTAAATTATTTTTAATTTTATCACACCACAATTTTATTCAATTTTTTTTATTGAACAGCAGTTAATAAAATAAATTAATAAATTAATATACCTACATAAGAATACCATGGAAATTTTGGGAGCCAGTGAGACGGAGTCCTGAAGTCAGAGAAGAAAATCCTTTCTTAGTGAGTCTCTAAAGGCCAAAACAAACCTATGTAAAAATGTTCAAGTGAATTGGACGTATAGTTTTGGAGAAATATCGATAAGTAGTAAATGGCTTTTATAAATATATTACTGTAGTTGATTCTGATCAGTGAAATATTGGGTTTCTCACCATATTTAGCTATGTCCAGTGAACTGGCTATACATTTGGTCAAATTAAAATGTAAATTTTCCGATTAAAACCAGTTTGTTCCCTTAGTTTCAAAGTGTGTAAGTTTCTCAGAGAAATCTGTAAGTCTACTTTTAGAGGGTACAAATTACTATATTTGACTCTGAATCAAATTATAAATTGTGTTTCTCGCTACGTTTAGTCATGTAATATGATATGGCTATGTATGCTTTAAAACTAATTTGTAATTTTCCAATTTAAAACAGTTTGTTCTCCTAGGTAACAAAGTTCCTTAGTCTAGAAAAATCTGTAAGTCTAATTTTAGAGGGTGCAAAGTACAGCAATTTACTATGATTTAGTGAAATATCGTGTTCCTAGCCATTTTAGCCATGTACTATGACCTGGCTGTACATGTGTTCAGATTAAATAGTATATTTAATTGTTGCATTGAATACAGTATGTTCTCCTAGACAATAGTCACGGTCTAGAAAAACTTTAAGTATACTCTAAGAGGCCGTAAATTTACCAATTTGATTTACACGCACAAATTGAAATTCTAGCTCTAACTAAGGATGAATGAGATGAGACATAGCAAAAAGTCATATGGCCAAAGTTATAGATCGTCTCAAATCAGATACAGAAAATGGTGTTAGTTTTGCTGTAGAACCGTTCATTTAGCCGCTACAGTCCAATTAAAGAAACGCTGTTTTTTGCATTTAAAATGTTTGGCACTAAAAAGGTTTCTATCTTCGATTTACTAAGAATTTTTAAAAATCCCTTCTTGTTGCACATCTACAACATAAGACCTTTAATTCTAAAAAATGTCAGCCTTGAAGGCTTAGTACTTTTTTAGTTACAACGATGAGTGAGTCAGTGATATTTTCCTTATATATATATATATATATATATATATATATATATATATATATATATATATATATAGATGAGCGGTGCCCAGTATTGTTTATTTTGTTTACTTACATTATATAAACTGTCTAGTCTGCTGGTACGGTTATAATAAACAATTAGTTGAGATAAGTTTTCATTCGTTCAGTTGGTAGAACAAGGTTGAGTGGTAGAAAGGACTTCGTAGTCCTAAATCCCCATTTAAATAAAGACATTTATTTCTTCTTTCATTTATTAATTCATTAAGTTAACAGCCTTACATTGATACTATGCTAACGCAGGTTGGACAGTTTACAGGTTTATAATTTTTAAATTTACAGGTCTAACAACAATTATTACCATATTGTTTTTAACAACTAAATAATCTTAGTTTGTAACTTTAATATGTTTATTTTTCTCTAAACAAAAACGACGTAAAAGGTAGTTATTTGGAATTTTTTAGGTTATAGGCACCTCTTTATATTTAAAACATAGGCCAAATTCTAATAACACTTCTTAAAAAATTTTTTTAAATATAAATAATCCATGTTTCTAGATATTTAAAAAAAATATAGTAACAGTTGATGATATTAAAACCTATATTAAATCAGTAAATTGCATAGCATGTAATATTTTGGATTATCTTATAAAATAAATCACGTTTATTCTAAAACCAAATTTATCGGTCCAGCTCTCCTTCACTGAACAACATTCCTGCCAATAAACAGCGTTACTAAACGTCAAAGCAACTGATTGCTTTGAGAGTAGATATCAAACTGATACTTCGTTAGGTGCAGTTTGTTTGATGTTTATTATATTACTGTCAGACGTTTCATTCCAGTGAGTCAATCTGATATATCTGACGTTCTTTTTGTGTTTATTTAAATGCCAAGTGTTTACAAGATGTCGAAACGTAATTAACGTATACTAAATATGCTTTGCTAATAATATTTATTGTAAAATTAAATTAAAATCCATACTACGAAATAACTATAACAAAATCAATATCTGGACATATAATAACACACAAATGGTATTGAATATATCTTTATAAATCATTTTAATAATTTATTTTGTTGATATTGAACTTAATGTAAACCTATATTAAAAATATATTTAATTACTATTGTATTAATATGAAACAAAATAGAGTTTTTTTTTAATAGTGTCAGTTTATATTATTTAGGTAAGAAGTCATTACATGAGATGTATCTATGTATTTTATAAAAGTAAAATTTAACGTGGCATATTTTATGTTAATTTTATACACACATATTGTACTTAATACTAAAAAGAAAAATATTTCAAAAAGGTAAAACACTAATTGCCAATGGGTACGAATGGTCAATCTAAAAGACTCAAACTGAGTTTAAATGTTTTGATATTTAGAACTGAGGGTTTTGCTCGTATAATATATTGAGATTGAAGACTGATAATAACTGATAGAATAATATAGATATACATTTCGATAAACAACCATTTTAAATATACGTTAAAATGTAATTGAGGTACAGGTTTTTGGTTTGATACAATTTTGAGTCAAAATAAACTTTGAAACATGGCTGTTAAAATAAATCTGCTTACATGAATAGATAGAATGTATTCATACATTAGTTATACAATACCCAGTAGGTGAGTGGTTGCGTAAACTAGCATATACTGGCGTGCTTATGTAGGAACTCCATATTAACCCAATAATTGATGATAAGTGTCATAATAATAAAAAAATATTCGTTAGTAACAATATAATGAATTAAAGACAAAAAATGTTGCCTTATGTGAAATTGACACATTTTATTTGTACATTTAGCATTTCATGATGTGTTTGATATTTTTCTAAATAATACAGTATGTTCAACGATAACAGCTCTTTTTACAACAGAAGAAGTGTTATGTTGAATAAACCACTAATATAATATTGTCCTGTAGCAATGCCCGTAATGACTTCTTTTCCCATGTCTCCGTTGAATAGAATCATAATTTCCCAAACTTCCTATTTATTATATAGATGCAATTAAAAATAACAGTTTACTAAACGGTAAATAAAATATCCAAACGTATTATTTCTTATTATATACTAGTATAAAATTGTGATATATTATTTTTAAATATAATAGATAGCCCTATTCTTCTATATTATTTTAAATAAGTTATAAAAGGTTCTATTATTTATTTACTAAAATATACAGTACAGTTTCTTATTTAATAAAATGCTATGATCAATCCTTGTAATATATTTTAAGCTATTTTGAGTTAATATTTCCATAAGATATTTTATCAAGGAAATGAATAGCCAAATAAACTCTTAGAAGTATCTCTCCGTAAGGCAATAATATACTATTTATAATTTGTTATTATTATTAAAGATTCCCGAAACAATATACAGGAGTAATTAAAACATTTTGCAATTTACAACTAATATTAATTATATATTATAAATACGATACTGTTCAAAACAACAAATGTATTAATAATATAGAGTCCAAAAGTGAAACATCAGCTTCAGTAATTTCTTTTTACAACTTCCGTACTATGAAACATAAACTAGATCTCATAAAACCGAACAGTTTAGTGTGAAGAAAACGTCTGGTCTGTAGCTGAGCTATTATTAAAGATAGTGGTTATATATTATAGGACTATACATTGTCTATGCCTCTAGTTTAACAGTTTGATCTCCATAAGACGTGTTGATGAAAGGTAACACGTCCAGACTGTCAATAATCAGTGTTATGGTCAGCCGAGAAAATATATGTACCCAAATTTAAAATTTGCCACCAAAAAATTATAAGACCTATGAAAATCTAATCACATCGTTGTTTCCCTCGTTTGATTGGTTACACGGTATGACATATGCATTTTCTAATTCGATAAGTAATTTTAGTGATTGTCCTAGTTAAAACCAAAAGTACCTGAAGTTTAACTATATTTCACTGTGTATCTTCTTAACAGTTTTACTATAGTTAATGTATTACATTTATATTTTAATACGTGGTAGACAAGAATGGTTTCTATAAGTTTATTAGGTTTAGAATGGGAACTTTTCAATTATAAATGTTCTTATCAATTTTATAAAAAAACTGTCTTCTCTTCTAGAGGTCGTAAAAATATTTACTTTGTCAAGTTTTAATCCTTACGAAATGTATATTTTAGATACATTAATTTCATACGCGTAAGTAATTGTAATGATTTAAAATTGATTTAAGTTCATTTAAAAGCACTGCATTTAATCATGTTTATAATACTAATGAATCAGTATACTTTATTATTTTATATTTAATTATTATATAATATTATGTCTGCTTACAGCATCAAGAAGGAATGCCGACTGGTTTGTGTCTCATTTATCAACAATAATTTGGTACTAACACTTAAAACCTAACTACATATTACATGTTCATTATATAAACCCAAAGAAATTACCATGACGTAGTTACTATACTATAAATATGTATTATAAAATAATAAAACTATAAATAAGAACTATACGTTATTTATATAGAAATAGTGAGTTAGTTTTTATATAAATTAAAGAAATAAATACCTCTTAAACCACTTTTAAGAATAGTGATAATATGAAAAATATTTTATTTTACTAAGTTATCTTGTATAAAAAATTTGAGCGTAGTAATATTTTACTTTAGACATTTCTTAAAAATAACCTTACACCTTTTAAGACAAACAGTATAGAACACTTAACGGATAAACAAGGTTTCAAGCAAAAAAATTAAGTTAACAACATAAAAAAATACACTTAAAAAAGTAAAACAAAATAACTATACATTTTCTCTTACTTCACTGAATTTAAATAAACAAACTTATCACTCTAAACTGTCGATGTTTATGTCAAGTTTAATTTAATTTTTAGTTTAGTTTACTTCTGTATTTACATTCAATTTGCGGTAGCTCAAAAATTCATGAGCAATCTTTGGTAAACAAAACTCCACTAGACCCTTAATTTATATAAACTGTATGTTTCATGTGTTACGGAAATTACACGATAGTAAACGTTCGTAATAAACCTGAAATTTTACGAGAAAGTTATTCTGATTATACTTAATTTAATCAGAATAGTTTAACATTACCTTTACTACCTACCAACTTAATATTTTCAACAACAGAAATATATGATGGAGTTACTAATCAGGAGTTATTGTTCGTAAACTTTATATTTTCCTTTAAGAAATTACGTGTCTTGAATATAAATTAGGTTGAAAAAATATTGGTTATACATTTTTAACAACTTTGTAGTCTTAAACGAATTAAGGTATAGCACTAATTAAGGTTGGTGTACAGTAGTATAATATAATATAATGATTATTGTCACAATGTATAGCTCCTGACTGTCTACCACGTGGAACTGCTCTTTGTCCCATAGAGAAACAAAACACTAATTTACCTGCTTTTAAGTGCAATTTAACTATATACAGATATATACATTAACAACATTTAAATGTTTTTTGAGCTAATCCAACTGACGCTACCATCCATTGCCCGGAAGGTTTTCCGGATCTTTTCCGTTATACGTATACCACTATTTAATGTCGGATCTTTTCCGTTATGTGTCAGCAATCCCAAACTATTTCCATACACATCGCGCCGTGGCAGTTATGGTTAGGTTAGGTTAGCATAGCCTATTGTAGAATGTTTTTACAAATTACAGGTTCATTCTACAATATAATAACCTAACCTAACCATAACTGCCGCGGCGCGATGTATATGGGCGGCCTCGATGTATTGGGATTCTAAAGGTTGAAAATGATGAAAACATGTTTTAAATCAATAAATTGAATACCGTGTTCCGTTATTTATACCAAACAATGGTTAAAATTTATTATTCAATATATTTAAATAGTGGTATACGTATAACGGAAAAGATCCAGTTTTCCAATTATAGGAGTTATTGTAATTATTTACTCTTATTCTCTTTGTACTATTTTTCAAATAAACTAACATTTTTTAAACATACAGCACTACTGAATCCTATCACGCATATTTGATTTTATCATATTCTATCTTCTATATAATTAATTATTTTTAAGTGAATCGCATACCATACAATATTTTAGACATTTATGTGTAGCAAATCACATTTATTCTAAAACCAAAGCTATTGTTTGCGCTCTCTTATCCTTGACGACATTTCTGCCACTAAACAGCGTTACTAAACGTCAAAGCAGCTGATTGCTTTGTGACTAGACATCAAACTGATATTTCACTAGGCGCAGTTTGTTTGATGTTTATTTTATTAATTGGACTCTTTACTCGAGTAATATTATCTTAGTTCGCTGAAGTTGTTCATATATTAATGTGATTCATATAATTCATATAACAACTTTAAGTGAATATAATATTACTTGATATTCCTATTTTCTTGTAAATTTTTATTAAAACTATATCACGATATTATTAAGAATCAACACAATATAAAGTGAAATAAACTCACCCATAAAACACTCATAGACATGAAATCATAATCTTGAACTATTTGATATTTACAATGTAAATATATTGTAAATATCAAACTTAAATTATATTGATATTAATATATTAATTTTGCATTATTATAGAACGAAGAACAATTGTGTTGTTCACTATACGTTCATATTTGAGCAAGAATTTGATATACATGATTTTATTATATTACAGTATACATACATAAAAATGACAGATTTTATGTCTTTTTTCAAAGTAATGGCCTATTTAAACATACTAATTTTCGGACATGGTCGTACAACGATAGTTTTCGCTGTGTATGAATGGTCACATTAGTAGACCCAAATTATATTAAACGCACTGATACAATTAAAGTTAGAAAAAACTCGTCTAATAAATTGAGTTTCTAGATTTATAAATACTTCTAAAGTAATACAAAAGTTCTTTATTATAAAAAATATTTAAAATATATCTTAATAAGTATACTATCTACGTATCTTATATTTGATCCCATTTTGGGGTGAATACATTTTGAAAAGAATGTGGCTGTTAATAAGAATAAAGATTATATAATTATGTATATAAAGACAACACTTAGAAATATTTTTTTAATATTATTAAGATCGATTTCTGTATCATAAGACCATCTTCAGTTGTACAGATATAAGGTTAATAAAGACTTAATTGTAAAATAATTAATTAAGCTGAGACTTTAACAATTTAAATAAAAATGTAGATGGATAAGTTGTAGATCTTGTAAAATCTTGTTAGATTTTTCATGATAGAATCCAACATAATATTTGAGTGAAATTTCATTTGGTCGTTGAATAATAATGATGGATTTTCTTTTCTGTTTTTGTATATGTACAAGTTTTCAATAGCATCTAGTTTTTTACTTTTAGGTATAATATGGACAACCTCTAACTTAACTTCTATTGATCAAATATTATGGTTTTCTTGAATTAAATGTTCAGCAAACGTTGATAAATTTTGAAGTTTTTCTGGTTTGTGCTCTTCAATTTTTTATTAAAACTTCTTCCTGTTTAGCAATGTAATTTTTAGGTCAAGTTGAACATGTAATTTTATATATTCATGAATTATTGTATTTGTTTTCATTATACTTAATAGTTTATTTTTGATGTTGTTCTTTGTTCTATATATAACTTTATATCCTTGTTTGGAAAACATATTATGTAAAGATTTGTTAATATTTCCGTGATAGGTCATATGAATGTGGCTATTTTTGTTAGTTTTAGAATAAGAGTATTTTGTTGTGTTTAGTAATTAATTTAT
This sequence comes from Stictocephala bisonia, assembly GCA_035578905.1. Classification (NCBI taxonomy): domain Eukaryota; kingdom Metazoa; phylum Arthropoda; class Insecta; order Hemiptera; family Membracidae; genus Stictocephala; species Stictocephala bisonia. Next base: position 12,873 of record JAQJVL010001846.1, read on the forward strand.
CTAATATATTTGGCTGATATCCATTATTAACAACTATTTGTTTGATAATATTGAGTTCTTCTTGGTAATCTTCTTCAGTAAGAGGTGTGTGTAAATCATAGTCTATGAATCATACTATGGAAGGCTGCTAATTTGTGTGAAGTTGGATTATTGGAAGCATTATGAACTATTTGATTTGTTGATGTTGGTTTAAGAAAATATTTTGATTTGTGTTTGTTCACTAATAAATATTTGTTGTTTTCTGTTTCTGTAGGATCTTTATGTAATTCTTTTATTTTTTTGTTGGTGATGAAGTCTATAATTTTCATATGGTGTTCGTCTTTTCTAACATTTACTATAGTATTACCTTTTTCTGATTTGACGGCTGTTGCATTATCTTCTTTTAACTTTTCTGATATATTGAGTATGGTTATGTTTATTGTATGTTGGTTTAATAGTATATTTGATGATATTTTCAGCTGTAAGAATTCTTGTATTGTTTTGAATTTCTAAAAGAAGACTTTCAATCGAACTTTCAGTTTCTATGAGAAGTTTTGCATTTCTGTTATCTTGAATACAAAATTAAAACCTTTTTCTAAAATGTTAATTTTAGATTGATCAAATTCAATTTGTGTTTTGTTAATTAATCTAGGATAGAACTTGTGGTTAGAAAATTGAGGTATTTGAGATAAGTTGTGTTTTGATAGTTTAATAAGTTGGTATGAATTAATTATAAATGAAAAACTTTTCATACAAAATAACTGTGGGTGTATGGGTGGGAGGGCGGGTGAACTATCATGTACCGGCATGCTTAGATTCGAACTTCATATTTAACTGTATTTGATTATCAGTGCCTTAATAAAAATTAAACATTATAAGTATTAATAATAAAACAATATAAGTATTAACTATAGCCATATGTGAAATGTATTCTTTATAATTGTATTATTATTATATATTTCCTTTCTTTCACGGACATCTTAATGATAAATTGTACTCATTGTTAACATCCGTATTAACAACAGTACATGTTATTATATTGAACTTATCACTGGTATAATCATTTCCTGTAGCAGTGTTCCTAATGACGTCAATTCCGCTGTTTGGGTTGAATACAATCATTCCTGTGTCCCGAAATACATAATAACTGACTGAATATAATAAACAGCAATAGTTTACCATAACCTAACTCGGGCAAGTATATAAACATAATCGTTTATGTTAAATGTATTTTAATATAATTGAAGTTTATAACTGTTTTTATTCCAATCAATAATTACATTTAGTAAACCTCTTCCACTGTTTAGTTATTTGCATATCATGTGCATAGATTATTTAATTATAATCATATACTTTATGCCTGTAACAAAATTGTTATACCTTATTTATATAAATGTCCCTATAACATATTTATCAATCGAGCAACATGAATAGCTAAATAAATTATAAAATGTCTTTCTCCATAAGGCTACAATACAAATTTATCACTTGGTATTATAATTAAGGCTGCTAAATTCGAAACAATATACAAGAGTAAACAAAGCAAATTGTAGTGTTTTCAAAATATATGTAAAGAAATAATGACTTTTAAATGCCGTTTAGTTTTATAAAAATGTTATGGTAATACTATACAATTTATGTGTGGAATATCTGCTTGTTATGATTTATTTTTACAACTTTCTTTCTATGAAACGTAAACTAGTTCCCATAAAACTGAACAGTTTAGTGTGTACTAAACGTCTGGTTTGTAGATAAGCTATTGTTAAAGATAATGGCTATCTATCACACAGTTTTATAAGCTTTATTTTACTGACTTATTGAAGTTTGCTTAATTTGCTAAAATTAATTTTCAAAATGGTTTTTAATATTGTTTTACATAACTTAATTCCTATATACTCGATACTAAACTTACTATCCCTATAGTCTAATAGTCGGCAATGGTGGCGTAGTGCTTTAATCCAACTACTTGGGAACAAAATGTTGTAGAGGTTGTAGACGATAGGTACTATGATTGGTCTTCTTAATATTGACATAGCGTCCACTCAATGGTAGTCTTAGACGTAGACACTAGTGGAGAAGTCTGGGGTGGCCATGTTGGGTGGTAATCAGTGACCGGATGTTGTGTACGGGAGACAACTGAGTGGCAGGCTTGTCAATTAGCTGAAAATCAGACCTTTGAAAATCACACCTTTGACCTATAGCTCTACGTGGTTCGAATTCCACGGAAAGCTACAGGTCCATTAGTTTTTTTGGCTTATTAGCTAGCTAGTTAATACGTGCTGCAATCGGTTTTCGGCGAGTTAATCATTTTCCAATTTCATAGTCAAAATTAGCTAGTGTACATCCTCTTGAGACAGGAAAAATACAAAACAAATATTTTAACCATTACATTAGAATTTGTGCCCTTATGAAGTGGGAATTTAGCTAATTTTAAATAAACTAAAAGACAAAACTGCACAAATTACAAATTTAAATAAACGGAGGGATGAAAATTTTTTTAATTTTTTTAATAAAAAAATAGTTATAATATTAAATTAGAGAAAGGTTTGTTCCCAGCTGATGTCTGGAGCGTGTAAATTGAACGTTCCTTCTTGTCACACAATCAGTCAACCAACGGTTCATTTAGGTTTCCACCTGGCGTCTAGATACTGTAAATTGAACAGTTCTTCTTGTCACACAATCAGTCAATCAATAAAGTGATCATTTATTTTTTCCTACTTAGTTAAATTAGTTGTTCGTAAAGCTGAATTTAGTGCAGTTGTTTCATCTTAATGTTTTTTATCAAACTTTATAAGTGTTTATTATAACAATAAAAGCTACTTGAAATATGTTTTGAATTATTTTCTATAACCTAATAATATTTGAATTTTACAATAAAATCAAATTAATCAAAATAAAGCCTCTTTATTTGTATAAACTGTTTAGGTTTATGAAGTCCTCTATCTACACACACACACACACACACACACACACACACACACACACACACACACACACACACACACACACACACACACACACACACACACACACACACACACACACACACACACACACACACACACACACACACACACACACACACACACACACACACACACACACACACACACACACACACACACACACACACACACACACACACACACACACACACACACACACACACACACACACACACACACACATATATATATATATATATATATATATATATATATATATATATATATTAAACTAGCTGTACCCACCCACTTCGCAGGTCATAATATTAAGTTTGATTCTATAATCCAAACTAGCCGAAACCCCTTACTTCGCTACATGAGGTTCTCTTCTCTTCCTTTCACTTCCCTCTTTAGCTCTCTCAGAACTATAACATTAATATAAAAGTTCAGCCTGCTACTGTCCTCCAAGATAACAAAGTGTAATAGTCTGGAAAATCCTATAAGTCTTCCTTAGGATAATTCAAAGTGAGTAGAAATTACCTTAAACTGTCACAACGAAACCTAAATTAGCAAAAAGAAAACATTTAGCAGCTGTATTTACCCCTTATGAATGATATTTTGAGAAATCCTTTGTTAGCAGGTCTCTTTGATACAAAAGGTAACTTCCATAACCATTTCAATAAAATGTGTTGGGTTTTCAAACACACAAAATAAACATGTTTATTTATTTACATAACGGCTGTTATTGATTTACTAAAATCAAACCAATATTATCCTTATGGATAAATCTTTAATGGGTGGTTTCTACCTCTTAGGAGTATTTCATCAAGATGAAAATTCTTTATTTTCCCTATTTAGCCTACAGCAAATATTTGTACCAAATTTCAGCTTTGTGCGACTACGGAAAATGTGAATTATTGATAAGTGTGTGTGATTTCTCTTTTATACATAGAGATGTGCAGAAAACTTTCAGTTTACACTGTATTTTTTCACTATAATTCAAATAATTTGCTATGGATTTGGATGGTTTAGAAGAGCTGATGTTATGAATAACTTACTATTGTATTCAATTATTTTTAATTTTAGCCTACCACAGTTTTTTTTTATAAACCACAGCTGTTAATCAAATAAACCAGCTTTATAAATTAATAAAGCTCCATATGATAGGAATACTGGAGGCCAGTGGGACTAGAGAGATGGCAACGATATATCAGAAATATCGAAAAATACGTGAAGATATATCGATATATTAGAATAGATATGTTTTTCGATAATATCGGACATAGGGTTGGTAGGCCTGAGCCTACATAGTTGCTACTGTGACGCTTCGCTCCGTGATTTATTTACATTTTAATAAGTTTTTAGAGCTCCCATGACCCAATTTTCGGAGAATTAAACTCAGTTTAGATTGCGTAACGTTTTATATCGTGATTTGACAATACAGTGCTGAACTGTAAGTACTATTGGTGTTGTGTAGAACTAACCTTACTAACGAGGTTGGACCTGTACTGCACACCACCACGTTGTCTCAACTGACGAGGGCCGAGCTTTATCAACAAGCCTGACTCCCACATAGTCATCGTCTCCGTAGCTGATACGGTAGCGTCAAGGTCACCTTCTCCACTCCTGAATACTCCACGCTGATAAGCTGCGTTCAATTCCCATCGCCAGAGTTAGCTTTTTGCCTCAGTAATTTTTTTTTGAATCTGTTTAATCTGTTGTTATTGTTTTGTTATTTTCACTACAAAAAAACCCTCTCTGGATTTCTTTGACATAATAAGAACTAATAATTTAAAAAAATATATCTTTTACATCAGAGGTGTCAAAAACTGGAAAGGATACAATATTGTTTAACAGATATAAATATCTGGAATCTTATTCAGTTAAAAATGGTGATTTAGTCTGGAAATTCTTAGGGAGAAACTGTAAAGCTTTCGTTACAACAAACCCTGAAAAAACGGGCATTTTCTCTATTAAAGAACTACACACAGGACCACATCCAATCACAATGAGATCACGTACACCTAAACAGCAGCAGCATGGAAATAGCCATCATACACCCACACCTCCTATAGCAGACGTAGATTCTCCCCGGCCACCGGAAATCCCCTTAGGCATACAAACCACCACTCCCACGGCATCTACCACACTGGAGAATACTAGTTTCGTGACACCAACTTCAGAAAGTATGAACGATCCAACAGATGAATCTATGTTAAAGAGAATAGAAGCCGAAAACATCAATCTTAAGGAGCAATTAGTAAAACTAGAGGAACGGTTTAGATGTGTGATGGACCACACAGTTGTAAACGATACCCGCCTTCTGCAATATACAAATGACATATTCTCTGCTAATTCACCACTTTACTCATTAACCGAAAAGAAACCTTCAGATATGGTGGACAGCGCCACACAATGTGATATGGATTGTCATGCTTCAAACTCAAGTGACGGTCAAATTATGTCAGACAATCAGTAGCAACTAACTATAAGTGGACTTGAAGCTGAACTGAAAAACAAGAACCAAATAATAAATATACTGCAGTTAGATGCCGATGAGCTTCTGGAAAAATTAAAAATACAGGAAGAAGAGCTAAATTCTTTACGAGAAAAAATTGTACATATAGAGTATTTAAATAAATTAAAATTAGAAAACCGGGCTGGCAAGAAGACTGTACATGACGACACTCTTAGATCTACAAAAGTCTCATTTAAGTCTAAAAGTTCAAACACTCAGATTTACCAACGGCAAACACAAAATCGCTACGGGCCTTTATCTTCCAATGACACAATATGTGATTCGCCATCATCTATAATAAGTAATAGAAATCAAATTCAAGTTACAGCTATAGTACATAGAGAACAAACAGCTTCCTCTTTATTTACGACAAAATTACAGAGAAAACAACAGGATACCAGCAAAAATAAACCAAATTTTACTGTTATTGCTGATAGTCATGGTAAAAACCTTTACCCTTATCTAAATGGACTACATGATGATTACAACATTTCTGTTGTTTAGAAGCCGGGAGCAAGAATAAGACAGGTCATTCAGGATGGTCATGAGCTACTTAATAAATTTACTAAGGCTGACTATGTCCTGGTGTTGGCTGGAACGAACGATTTGGGTAATCGACAACCGGGAGCATGTACAATATTCCTAAGATACAAAATGTAATGTTTGAATGACAATAATAAATATTATTTTAAAGAGTTTTGCTTGACTCTTCAATTTATACCTTTTCAACTAAACGCAAATTAAATATACAGACTATATATAAACGCCTCTTTGGGAGGTTAGCTTTCCTGGTGATTAAACTGTAAGAATTCATTTAATGCCTATATACTATTAGCTGATACAATTAACTTTGAGTGAAGGAAGAATCGCTTTGACCGATTTGTAACCAGCGACGTGAAATCTGGGACCATCAACAACGTCAAATAGTCTTCTGAGTGATCGAGCAACGTCTTTCCGCGTCTCATTACTTTGTGCATCACGTGACTTTATTCTTTACATTTTGATATTATATAGCTGATAAGGAATACCACAGTGGACTTAAAAATCATTGGGGAACAGTTTTTAGAGGTATATAATATTTACCACGTGGTAGTGAATTAACGGAAAAGATAAATAAATAAGCCTTGGTACATCCCTAAGATATTTGTAAATAATTAACAATCAACATTTATCGCCCAATCGAGTTAATGATATAAGACATGTAATTTATATTTTAAATTGTACAAATTTAAGCTATTTTCCCAATGGTAATATGGTTTTTGCGATTTCAATACCTATGAAATGTTGTGTTTAAAGTATCACACATAGTTAGTTATTTTTAAATAACTTGCTACTGAGCCAAAATACAATAGTTTTTATGCACATTATCTGTATTTAGTAAGTTTTAGTAGACATATTTATCTTTTAATGTTTTTTCGGCTAATGTTTCTTTTTTTCTTTGTATTTTGTAATTAGTGGTCTTTTACAAACCCAATTGAAATAATGGAACATCTAATTTTACTAGTAGAAGATCATCACTGGACTCACTATTCAACAAAAATAGCATTACAGTTTACTTGCCTGAATGTCCTTAAGTACTCTTTAGTGTGAGTAAAATCATAATCAGGGTGGGCCGAAAAATCAATATTAAGATAGTAAATATCATAATAAATAAAGCTTTAGGTAGGCAAATTCGTTTCTTACTCCTATTAATTTTTTGGAAATATTAGAACATTATCCCTTTTTTCATGTATATGATTAATTTGTCACTATTCGTTTTGATCTTGACATTTGAATGTTTTTATATTTTTCATCCTCCTCCTGGTGAATTTATAACTATATAAAGGCTAAAAGACGATCAAGATGGTCCCGCAGTGGATAGAAGACTGGTAATCAGAACAGCTGACAAGTGGTTCTTGCGTTGCCTGCTGCTGCAACGACTTTGTCGACAGCCATAGTTGATTTTACGACACTGATCCAATATACTTTCACTTGGGATTTCTTCATTATTTTTTCCGAACATTTGACTTGAATTATCTACAATTATCTGATAACTTTATTGTTTTAACTTTATATGACACTCTTAATATTATATCTGCCCAACATCCCTATCTTCTAAAACTTACGTAATAATCAAGTCAAGGATCTGTTGTCACAACGTATTATAAAGGGATGTACTTCAAGATAGCTGCAAATAGTTTCTATCAATAAGCACACAGCTATATATTTGATACATAATTTGTCATATCTTGGACTAATTTAACATCTTACAATAATAAGCTATAGGTTTTTACTGAATATTTTTACTCCTTAATTGTGTACCACCAATATCGCTATTGTCAGGGTGCAATATGAATTCCGGTTTTTAATGGGGAAGGTTACTCACTATTTCTTAAACTTTGTCAAAACGTTTTTAAAATTTTCCACTCCATTTAATGTTTCTTCCAAAATTCGTTCAATTGACTGGCCATCTAAGCATGTTTAGGAATAAACTTTGAAAACAAAAATAATATATTTTTCCAACGAACCAATTTACTCAAGGATCGTTGGAGTTTGAATATGTAATTTAAAATAGCAATGTTCATGCAATTTCTAAGCCGTATGACATACATAAGTACTCCAGGGATTGGTTCATAAGGTGAGATAAAAATCAAATCAAATCAGTTTTTATTGCAGTAAGTACATATATAAATGCATTGCAAAAGTCAGAATGGGTTTAAAATAACTATAATTTTGCTATCAATAACTCTAAAAAATTCACTCATACATACAGATTTGGAAAACATTCACTCTTCCAATTAATCCGACTTCCAGCATCGGTGTCAGCTTACGTACTAAACGGTCTCCTAGTTGTTCGACAAAAACTCGTCCACAGCATAAAATGCATCTGAGTTTTGAAGGCTTTCGGATTTGTGACGATTTTCATAGAATTGGGCAGTTTGTTGTAAAGATGAACACCTGCTTCTGAGGGCAAGTGCTCAAACGTTACTGTTCTGTGTCTCCCAGTCCTGTAGTTAGTTGTCCCTGCCTCTTGTGTTATATACGTGTATGTCTCGCCCCTGAGTCAAGGGGCATTTAGAGATGAAACAAGTTCTTGTTTCGAGAATTGTATATTGGCATAAAACGAGATTAACATACCCATTTCATTAAAAGTTAAAAAGGTATACATACTTAGGAGCTTGCTTGTGGTTATTGCCTGGAGAATTACAATGTGAAAATTTTAATTGCTAAAATGTTATTGTTTGAAAAATTACAATTTTGTTTTCTGTTCATCGTTTATAGATTACTGCAGAGTGCTTTTAAATTACACTTTAATAAGTTTTAATGAAATAAAACATGAAAAATTTGTATTTTGTATTAGCTGTTCTAAAACCTAAGTCAACATTTAATTAGACTAATTTTAATTATATATTCTGATCCATAAGTATCAAAATTTTTCACAATTTATGAAAACAAATAGTAAGTTAAGATTAAATAAATTAATAATACAGCTATATTATTATTTGTTTGTTTATAATTTTTATTAAATTTGTTATTATAGTGAAATAATGGAAAATCTAATTTTACTAGTAAGAGATCATTACTGCACTCACTATTCAACAAAAAAGCATTACAGTTTTTATTCTAGTTCATTTGACTAAGAATCTGAAACTATTATTAAATATAATATCTGCAGAGCTATAGGTTGTTAAAAATATCAGATTGTCCTCCAGTATTTCAACATCGGTCTCTTTCTGTTGAAAAAATGTATGCTATTTATAATAAATTATTATCATTTAGGGCAAATTAAATACATTTATATTTTCAAAATTATTTACTTTTTATATTTTATTGTTATTTAATGTTTATTTTGAGTTGTTTTCCTATTATTAAGTCTCAGCATATTAAACGTTGTTTGGACATTACTAGTCTATACTTTATCTGAAATGCAAATAGTAAGTTACAAGATCTGTGAAAGGCAGAGACAAAGAGTGAAGATAAATCACAAGGTCTGCCCCGTTAACCCAGCTGTCACCCTTCACAATACAACACTCCACTGAGGCTAATTAACTGAAGGTAATTTAACTGCTTTATGATTTATCCTTGTGATGGGAGACGTTTATTTATCTCTATAATATACGAAGCCTTTGACATTTCCACATTTGTAGATCACTAATAATTTTATTTTATATTTTTAAGTGGTTATTAAATAATAGCTTTAAACCCATTTTTTCTTCACTGTGGAGTTGTACATTTTAAATAGCAGGACCTAAATATATACTCAATATTATGTATAAAAGTATGCGGTGGCATTTAATCAAATTACGATTCTGTATCTTTTTTTATACTTTTCCTTAATAAGTTTGATATACTTTCCTGATATTGCAATCGTAACTAATTTTTTTATATTTTCTTAGGTATATTTATTTTTTATTTAACATGGCTCTTTTAAAATCACTTTTTTTATGTATGATGACTAAGGACAGTGAAGTGTCTTGTCTAAACTTAAAATCCCCAATTAAACTGATAGTTGGTACTTCACTTGTTGAATGAAATTCTAAACTGAATCAGGACTGGTGAGTTAAGTTTAAAACTGTATATATGTACTTCTCCGTACGTATGACTTATTTTTCTCAAGAAAGCCTAAATTTTTATGGCTTTTAAGGTCAACCAAGATATTTAAATTTGAATGCCATAATTAATAAATGAAATACTAATGGTTGATACTACACCATACCTATGTAATGTTAGTAAAGAAACGTATAAATACATATGACATATGTACATGGTGAACAAACAAAACCTGGTAACTAATTCCAATTTATCACCGCTGAAGGTTTAAACGATTTTCCTGATTGTTACTTAAAGTTCTGAACTTTAAAATGTGGAATGCGGTAAATCTATTGGAAGAGTTTTCGGTGGATTCTTATCTTAAATTTTTTTTATCCAAGGCAAGTAAAGATTTTCAGTAGACTGTACATGAAATCACTGCTTTAACGAGTAGGAAGGTGACTATTATAAAATCCCTAAATTATTAGGACTGCATTTCATTATCACATAAAAACGTTTCATGCCCCTATTATTAATAAGAAATGATAATATGCAATCTTAAAGTAATACCATTAGAATAATTCTCTAATGTAAAGTTTATATATAGTAGTGTAACTTTATTACTATCCTTACTATAACTGGAATATACTTGATGATAAAAAAAATACTGTATTTATACAATTTGAAAAATGTCATTGCTAAAATGTTATTGTTTGAAAATGACAATTTTATTTTCTGTTCATCGTTTATAGATTTTCTGCAGAATGCTTTTAAATTACGTTTTAATAAGTTTTAATGTAATAAAACATGAAAAATGTTTTATTACATTTTTACATGTAATTAAATGTAATGTAATCAAAATTAATGTAGTTCTGAATAGACAGAATTAATTTTGAAGTGTTCTAAATACACCCCCCTGTAAATGAAAAAAAACTTTAGTCTAAATAAGAGGGAAACCGTTTGATCCTTTCGAAAATCACCTTAAGAAGGAATAACATATAATGCAATGCATTACATCATTTTTGTTATACTCTCAACTTAATACAAAATTGGCGAATATATTTACCTTAAATACGTTTGTTGTATAATGAGTTTTTTTCTTATGAATACGATTTCAAATAAAAGTATAAAATTCCACTATATGTATAATAAAGAAACGTATATAGTACATAGTTCCTTTTTATTCAAATATCATATGATAAGAAGATTGTTCCCACAACAAAGAGAATCAACCAGGTGGAACCTATGTGGAAGGGGTTCTTTGTTGACAACAAACCTTGTTAGAGGACTTTGGTGATTCCATCTAACGAGACTTTACAAAGTTCTGTCTACCCTACCTGTTGGTTTAATCCTAAGTATGATTGGCGCATAGCTATGTTAATACTCAAAGTACCAAATAGTACAGTTTACAAACGAGGGTTTGGCTCGGTATTTAAACTTTCCATATTGTATACTTTGGTATAACGTTCAATAACTATAAACACGCTTGGCTGTATTATTTAAAGAAAAGAATAAGAAATACCAACTTGTTAATACGTATTATTACATTTAAATTGTCTGTTAACACCCATAATATAGCTATAAAACGCTTTTACGAGTTTTAAATTAGCCTCCTTATAAAACGATTTAAAATGTTGTGTTTATTTTATGCCATAGTATGAAATATTAATCATTGGGAAAGATACAGATTTAACTTTCGCCTACGTCATTTCGTATTGTTTCCTATTATAAGCCTTTACGTCGATGTATTCAGCTCATTACCAAATAGACAAGTTGTTTCAGGATGGACTCAGACACTTCACTAGTTGATGGGATAAATCATGGTAATTAAGTAGTAAATGGCTTATTGTAGGGAATTCCTTTAAGATTTTTAATAATTTAAAGCTATTAAGTGTTCATATCAGGGGACACCTCTGAACTCATGCCAAAACTGTCACTCTATGCTTATGCTTATGTAAACTCGGCTCAGTGAAACTCACTCAGTGATGCAAGTAAGTAGTTTTCACTCGCAGTGTTTGGCCTCAGTAATGCCGGTTGGTGATGAGTTTCACTCTCAGTGTTCGGCCTCAGTAATGCTGGTTGGTGTTAAGTTTATATGTGTGCGTGCGTGCGTGTGCGTGCGTGCGCGAGTGTGTGTGTGTGTGTGTGTGTGTGTGTGTGTGTGTGTGTGTGTGTGTGTGTGTGTGTGTGTGTGTGTGTGTGTGTGTGTGTGTGTGTGTGTGTGTGTGTGTGTGTGTGTGTGTGTGCGTGAGTAGTAGGGTTTTGCCGTTCCTGGCCCAGTATTATCTAGGGTGGATAATCCACCGTAAATTTTAGATTGATAATTTCATAATTTGGTTAGATTGATAATTTCACAGTTTGCTTGGATTGATAATTTTTCATGGTTGAAAATTTTGCGTTTGCCGTTCCTGGCGCAGTGCTAGGCGTGAATTTTGATGGGGAAAAAATATGAGTGTTGAATGTTCTAGTTTTACGCGTGGGGTTGAGTTTTGGTGCGTGGTGAATCCAGCCAGAACGCCGGTCGAGATTTCTACAGTGGCATCGTTTCGCGGAGCGCTGTGTAGGCAGTCCCGGCGGCGCGGTGTTTGTGGAACATTATAAGTGATTCGATCGCGGCACCCATTCCCCCGCTGGGTTGTTTGACACGATAACATTCGCGCGGTTGTTTGCGTGAGATTTCGGTGGTGGATGCGGCTGCTCCGTCACTTGGCTGTCATCTTCCCTCGTCATCTCATCCGTCGTCTTCCCTCATCACCTTAATACAATAATTTCACATCTTCCACAATACTCCAAAAAGTCTTCCCTTAACGTTCGCGTATCGTTCAAGTAACGTTCAAGTAACGTTCAAGTAACGTTCAAGTATCGTTCAAGTATCGTTCAAGTATCGTTTAGGTTTCGTTTATCTTCCCTCGTCGTCCTCGTCGTTTCTTCACTCTTCCACTCCAAAATACGACAAATGTTCAGGGTGGTCAGAGGAGACAGCTAACTCCATACAAATGGCTACTTATAAGACTAATATCAACTCATCAGCACTTCCCTCGTCATCCTCGTCGTTTCTTCACTCTTCCACTCCAAAATACGACAAATGTTCAGGGTGGTCAGAGGAGACAGCTAACTCCATACAAATGGCTACTTATAAGACTAATGTCAACTCATCAGCACTTCCCTCGTCATCCTCGTCGTTTATTCACTCTTCCACTCCAAAATATGACAAATGTTCAGGGTGGTCAGAGGAGACAGCTAACTCCATACAAATGGCTACTTATAAGACTAATGTCAACTCATCAGCACTTCTGAGTGCTAACGATATGGCTTCAAAGAAACAATGTCCTACTTGCAATGCGTTTGTACATGCATCAAATATGTCTCGACATCGTAAGACGAAAAAATGTATCGCAGCTTCCACAGGCTACCAATCAACGGTGCTAGCGCTTCCTTCAACCACCACTGTATGTCCTCAGAAGGAAACTTGTCCAGCATCTGGTGTTGACGTTCTGGCTAAAAATATGTCACGACACCGTAAATCGAAACGCTGTTTGAGTATCGCAGTTTAAAATAATCCTAACACTACAATGCCAGTACTCAACCAGACATCAAACTATTCGCAAAAGAAACCATGCCCAAATTGTGGAATTGAAGTGACTGCATCCAACATGTCACGGCATCGTAAATCGAAAAGATGCATCACGACTTCTTCTCCTGAGCAAACGGCTGCAGTTCCAGATATTCAGACTAGCTCAATTTCGAATGATGCTACAAAACAGGCATGTACTATATGTGGCACCGAAGTTTCTATTCGTAATATGCTTAGACACCGCAAATCCAAAAAGTGTAACACTAATACGATGCTACGCAACAGAGTCAAACGTTTTGGAATCAAACCAGCTCTAGAATCGGTAATGTGTTGGGTATGCGAAAAGTCTATTGTAAAACCTAGATATGCCTCACATGTAAAATCGAGGGTTCATAAACGAAGGGCAATGATGCATCCATACTCCACAGAATCGGTATTGTGTGAGGTATGTGAGAAGACTATCGAAAAGTCTAATTTGGTTTCCCATGTAAAATCTGAGGACCACAAACAAAGGAGGATGATGCTACCTTCGGATTTCGTTGTGTCCAATCCAACAATCAAAAGAATAGAGGAACGTTTTGCTCAACGACTTCCAGCCTCAGGTCCTGAAATATCCGAACTTGTTGCAAAATATCCGAAGTCGAAAGTTTATCGCCGGCCTGTAAAATCACTCCAGACATACGATGAAGATTTTGTGAAAAGAAAACGTACGACACCAATCAATCCCATAGCTTACGCTCGCAAGACAAACAAGCGACCAAATAGTCCATTGCTAGATGATGCTTCCCCAATATCTTCTCCTCCCTCTGACTTTGAGGTAGATTGGTCAGCCCCCATTCCTTCTCCAATCAGCCCACTACCTGATTCTCCGATTGCTTCTCCCAAGTCAAAGCCCGAAGATCATGATAGTTCTGATCCTGAATCATATTTGAGGGAGGCTGACATAGATAATGTTATAGAATTATTGGGTACCGTAATCTCAGAAGCACGTAGAAATCCAAATTGGAACGAAGCTAAATTTAGAGATGCCATATCTGATTTCGATTTGTCATTTTTAGACGATCCTAAAAAGGAAGAAGTCGTGTTTGAACCACCAAAAAGAGTTGTCCATTCGATTTCGAATAAAATTAGAAATATAACGGGATCTCCACCTCATTCATCAGAGTCTACACATAATCAGAGTTGGGATGAAGATGATCTCGATTTCGATTTAACATATTCACCTAAAAAAAAAAAAAAAAAAACATTAACGAGGAATCGTCATTGAATATACTAAACAGCCCCGTTTATGGATCTCCACTTCACTTTCCAGACAGTCCCTCATATTCACCACTGAGTCCAACTGATAAAAGAGAAGAAGAAGAAGACGACGATCTAAGTTCAGATTCAGATTCCGTGTGTGCTGTAATTGAGAACCCTAAGTTCAATAACGAGGAATCGTCATTGAATATACTAAACAGCCCCGTTTATGGATCTCCACTTTACTTTCCAGACAGTCCAACTGATAAAAGAGAAGAAGAAGAAGACGACGATCTAAGTTCAGATTCAGATTCAGATTCCGTGTGTGCTGTAATTGAGAACCCAAGTTCAAAAATAAAAACAAACCAGATTTTAAAAACTATGTAGATGGTCCAACGTTGGAAAACTCGCCACAGAACAATGTGGATGGAGAGAAAGAAGAAGAAACATTCGAACTACAATCACTGGCCGAGGCTATCCGTGAAAAACAAACCGCTTTCAAGGGACGATTGAAAACCTACACTATTGCTAATCAACTAGCATTCAAAGATGTGTTCCGTTTCTTTAATGCGTATAAACCCCTAGTCATTGAGCTGATTGAAAATGAAATATTGAAAAATAACCTAAAAGCTAACGTTTGGTTTTTCGCTGTTTACAAACGGCCAGCAGATGGCAAGGTTATTGAGCGAACCATGAATTTCAAAACGAAAAATACAGTACTACTGCCCACTTCAGATATATCAGAATATTACGATAGCACAAAGAAAAAAATCATGACCCAGATGGAGGAATTTCAGGAGAACGGATCGCAATGGACGCTCAAAAATATCGAAGGCATGGAAATTAGATTGAACAAATATATCCCCCTGAAGGGAGCTAGCTACATACCACTAACTCCAGCTATTGAAAACCGGAAAGCTGTTATCAATGTGGAAAATAATGATCAAAAGTGTTTCTTGTGGAGCATTTTAGCCACACTTTACCCAGCAAAGAAACATTCTCAACGGGTGAGCAAGTATAAGGCACATGAACATGAATTTGACGAATATCTTAAAGGTATTGATTTCCCGGTACAAACTTCCAAAGTTCCGACATTTGAGGAACGTTCCGGTATTTCAATTAACATATATGCTTATGACGAAAAGTTTATAATCTATCCTCTCCTAGTTACAAATGAAGAAAAAGTACAACACGTAGATTTGTTGTATATGAAGAATGAAAAGCAAGCTCATTACTGTTACATAAAGAATCTGGAAAAATTAGTAAATTCACAAGTGACAAAAAATGGACATAGAATCTGGCTGTGCAGACGGTGTCTTCAGCATTTCGGAAGAAAGGATTTGTTAGATAAACATAAATTGGACTGTGGGAACCACAAAGCTTTGAGAGTTGAGTTGCCAGATGAAGGTGCTTTCATCGAATTCAGACAATACAACTGCTCGATGAGAGTCCCGTTTGTATTCTACGCTGATTTCGAATGTTGTTTGATTCCAATAAAAGAAGCACAAAAGGAGAAGGATCCGACCGAAGGAATCACAGAACCCTATACCCTGCGATATCAAAAACATCGACCAATAAGTTTCTGTTTGTATGGAACACACGACAGAGGTATTTATAAACCACCAGTTAGTTATTTCGGCGAGGATGCAGCTTCCAAATTTGTAGATACATTAATATGTGAATCGGAGGAAATCTTTAAACGCTACAACAGTGAGAATGCGGTTCCAATGTTACCACTGACTGATCTTGAATTGAGAGAGGTTGAAATCACCAACAGATGTCACATATGTAGAAGAGTATTAGAAGATGACCGCGTGATGGATCATGATCATATAACCGGTAAATTCAGAGGTGTTGCCCATAAAAAATGTAATTTGAATTATAGAGTGCCTAATTTCATACCCGTCTTCATTCACAACTTGGCTGGTTATGATACACACCTATTCATTAAGCAATTCGGAGAGCGTGGTAACACTATCGATATAATACCAAACAACGAAGAGCGGTACATTTCGTTTACTGTGAAGGTGGAAAATGGTATTAAACTACGATTCCTTGATTCTTTCAAATTTATGAGTCTCAGTTTGAACACTCTCGTAAGCAACCTCCCTAAAAGTAAACTAATGCATACTATCAAAAACTATGAGAATGAATCTGTAGATCTGCTACTGAAGAAGGGTGTCTATCCATACGATTATATGGATTCGTTGGACAAGTACAATGAGACATCACTACCACCAAAATCAGCATTTTATAATAAATTAAATAAGACCAATATCACAGAGCAAGATTACAAACACGCTTGTATGGTCTGGCATGATCTAGGAGTTAAAGACCTAAAGGAATACACACTGTTATACAACACTACAGATGTACTGCTACTGACTGATGTCATGGAAAATTTTAGAGATGTGTGCATGGGAATATACAAATTAGATCCAGCATGATATTTCACAACACCAGGTCTAGCTTGGAGTGCGATGCTGAAAACTACAAATGTAAAACTTGACCTATTGTCTGACGTTAATATGCTACTGATGTGGGAAAAAATAGTTCGAGGTGGAATATATCAATGCTCGAACCGTCACGCTAAAGCTAACAACCCCTATATGAAAGATTATGACTCAACCCTTCCATGCACATATCTAACCTATCTAGATATGAACAATCTTTATGGTCATGCGATGAGTCAGCCGATGCCGATAAAAGACTTTCGCTGGGTGAAAGATGGAGCTGACATTGGTGCAGATATAGAGTATTTCGATGTTACAAAAATTGACGATGATGATACAATCGGTTATATACTTGAAATTGACTTGGTGTATCCTGAAAACCTACACGATCAACATTCTGATCTCCCCTTAGCTCCTGAGCGAATGTGTCCACCAGGGTCTAAAGAAGCAAAATTACTAACCACTCTATACAACAAAGAAAGATATGTTTTACACTATCGTAATTTAAAACTCTATTTATCATTGGGTATGCAGGTCACGAAGATCCACAGAATAATAAGTTTCGTACAGTCAAAATTTCTCGAAAAATATATCAACTTAAACACGAAGTATCGCATAAAAGCCCAAAACGACTTTGAGAAGGATTTCTATAAACTGATGAATAATGCAGTATTCGGAAAGACTATGGAAAATATTCGGAACCGTGTAGACATTCGTCTCGTTTCAAAATGTGATCAGCTTGAGAAATTGATTGCCAAACCTAATTTCGCGAGCCAGACGATTTTCTGTGAAAACTTAGCTGCGGTTCATATGGCTAAAGTAAAAACGAAATTTAACAAACCCATATATGTAGGTGCGTGTGTTCTCGACGTATCAAAGTTGATGATGTACAAATTCCATTATAATGTAATGAAAAAACGTCACGGCGATAAAATATCATTGCAATATACAGATACAGATTCTCTTACGTACAAGATAGAAACAAGTGATTTTTATCAGGACATGCAAAGTATGATTAAATATTTTGACACTAGTGATTATGCACAAAACAATCCGTACGGTATGCCCCGAGTTAACAAAAAAATATTGGGCAAAATGAAAGACGAACTAAAGGGTTCTATCATGCGAGAATTCATCGGGCTTAGATCCAAAATGTACGCGTATCAATTAGAAGACGGAGAAAAGAATGACGAAAAAATAAACTAGATAAACTGAAAACCTCCAAACGATCTAAAGGGGTTAAAAAGTCTGTTGTGGAAAATGAGATATCATTTACAGACTACAAAGAGTGTCTGTTCAAAGGGAAAACTAAATACACATTTATGAACATGATACGTAGTTCTAGATATGAACTATTCAGTGTTGAGCTATTCAAATCATCACTGAGTAGTAAAGATGACAAACGCTACATATTAGAAGATGGGATCAAATCACTACCCTGGGGACATTATAAAATACCACACTTATAAGTACCCATCTGGAATGGATATCAAAGTGTATGTTAATGACTACTTCGACAACGACCTGATACCGAGACCACTACGCTGTTTAATTGTTGGCCCGTCGGGTAGTGGGAAAACGAATCTTTTGCTGAACTTTATTTACGACGGCCAAGGGTTGACATTTAAGAACTTGTACGTGTTCAGTAGATCAATCGATCAGACTGCGTACTCTAACCTTCGTGACATGTACACCCAAGTTGGGGTGAAGTTAGGGAAAAAGATAGCGTTTTTTTATACAAGCTGCGAAGACCTAATCTCAGTTGATGAATGTGAACCAAATTCGTTGGTGGTTTTCGACGACTGTCTTCTTGAAAAACAAACCCCAATAAAAGAATACTTTATTCGAGGTCGACATAAACTCATATCCTGTGTGTATCTCAGCCAGAGCTATGGGCGTGTGGATATGCAAGTAATCCGTAACAATGTCAATCTACTTTGCGTGTTCAATCAGAATAAGCACTACAGCAAGCGAATATTTGAAGACTTTGTCGGATCAGATATGTCGTTCATCCAATTTGAATCTATGTGCAAGAAATGTTGGAGTCAACCACACGGCTTTCTATCTATTGACATGAACAAAAAAGTACACTCGGGAAAGTACAAATGTATGTTAAATGAAAAACTTATACCCAAGCCAGTTGCAAGATAAAAATCTAACAGACCATATTTAAATAAGTATAGCACTATGGCTAATGTATTGGAAGCAAAACGTCTTGAAGAGCTACAGCGAGAACTTATACGCAAATTCAGAGCCGCTGAGAAAGAGGAGCGGTCATCTGGCTCTCGACCATCAATAGAGCACCACCCTTCAAAAAAACCAACCAACATTTTGACTCTGCTTCCTAAGGAGTCTGAGCCTCTAACGGTGGTAAAAGCCAAACAGTTGGAGGAACTGAACGATAATTTGAAGAATGAATTTTCCAGTGTATACGTGCAAGAAATGCAGGAGATGCGCGAAAGGCAGAAAAAGTATGAGCCCATAACGAATGCAATCATAAAACAAAAAGAGAAAGATGCAGTCAACGAGGCTAAAGAAATGGAAGATCGTAAAAGACTACGTATGCGACAACTCATGCGAATACAATTAACGAGATCTGGTACACCAGAAGGATGAAGCCCGTTGACTGAGCGTTCTGACATAGATACTCCTTCACAAGAATTGAATCAATCGTTTAAACAACTGATGGATACAAAGAAAATTACACTGGGATTGACTGCATCAAGTTATTTACCTAAAGCCCGAGATGCTCAGTTCGGTATTTGGTACGATGACAATGCTAATCAAGCTAAAATTGGATCCGAGCCGATCACGTTTAATTACGACGATATCGTACTAATAAAAGATCAAAAAACTTACAAAGGCACGGCTGGTCTTTGGCATCTTTTGACGAAGAACGATTACATTAGTGATGACAACTATACGCCTGACGATTGGAATGCATACAAAGATATATTGCTCAGAACAAATTCCATATTTCAGAAAAACGATCCTCTTTCAAATCGACCGAAAGCGAGTCAGGGTCGTAAATGGAAACGCATGATCAAACGAATTTGGGAAGAAAATATAAAGACTGACAATAATGATGAAATGACTGGGTCTGGGTTGGCAGTCTACAGCAGTAGGCCGGTAGAATACAAATACATCAACAATCTCAATGAACTGGTAAAACGATTGAATTACATTTACGCTCAAGAAATGGCCGGCCACAACAATTTTCATAACGAGAAACTATCTCTCGTCAAATTCATATACGACAGAATGGAAGAGTTAGTGCAGACTCCACGAGGAACAAAATATCTAGTACGTTGTCTTTCAGCATTACCGGAGAGTGTGATCGAAGGGTCTGGGCTTTTGAACGATATCATCAACAATCTACCGTTCGAGCTTCATGCTCCACGCAATTTGAAATTTGATACGTACAATTTTTGTGGACCCGGTACAAAACTAGACGAACGATTGGCTAGAGGAGATAAAGGAATCGACCCACTTGACGAGGCGTGCAAAGAACATGACATTTGGTACAGCAAACACGAAAATACAGAAGACAGATGGGTGGCCGATCGTGAGTTGCAGAAGAAGGCGTGGCGTAGAGTCATGGCACCTGATGCTGATTTGAATAACCCTGCAGTTGCTCTTGCTACAACCGGTGGAATGTGGTTGAAACGTAAACTCGGTATGGGTTTGGGTACGTCCGGTTCTATGTACCCTATGTGAATACTATAAGTGGTGATATATTTCACAATGGAAGCGATCTATACCAAGTTTATGGGCGGTGTTGTGAGGAGTGAGTACAGGACTGTTAACGCAGTGTCTGATCTCAATTTCAACACACCGAACAACTACACTGTGTTCAGATTGGACCATGGTGATGCGTTTTACGATTCTCGCATAATGTTTCACATTCAAGGTGAAGTCGTGAAAAAATCAGACGGGTCAGCATACCCAAAGAATTCTACTATAAAACTTGTTAACAACTTCCCAGCTTTCCTGTTCTCACGAATTGAGCTAAAGAAACACAACACAATCATTGATAGCGTAGACAATCCGGGTGTAACAGGCTACATCAAGGGTATGTTGATGTACACAAATACGGCCACACTTTCAAACTGCGGTTTCGTATCCCAGTACAGTGGAGGGGGCAAATTTGAAGCACTAGGTACGCTCGGTCATCTTGGTCTCGGCTTTTTCGACCACCTTCAGTATCCGATGTATAAAGGTGGATTTGAAATCACATTCACGCGTTCCGAAGACAACGACGCTCTGTATCATTGGAAAGGTTCAGAAGCAACCGATGTTGAACCTGAAGATGGAAAGGTAAAAATTACATCGTTTGTTCTACGCGTACCGTTGGTAGAATACTCATCTACCAGTCATATACAACTTATTGCGGGATTGAAAGAATTGAGCGACAAAGACAGACTATCGTTCAGATACTACCAATGGCAGTGTATCGAGAAGAAAGGCGTGTTTGGATCTTAATTCAACTTTGACATCACCAACGTTTATCGGAGTGTGAACGATCCACGTTTCGTCATAATTGGTTTGCAATCTAATCGCTCGAATGATCAAAAGGCAAATCCATCAGTTTTCGACAGTTGTACCATAAAGAACGTAACCGTCAAAATAAACGGTGAACGCTACCCACAAGAATTGCAAAACTTGAATATGTCAGATTCAAAGTGGCGACTTCTTTACGATCAGTATGTACGTTTTCGAATGGTGAACTTTGGGGATTCTGATGTTATGTTAACTCCTGAGAATTTCCAAAGCACCTTTCCAATAATGGTCGTAGATACTCATCTACATCCACAGTCGACAGACAGATCTAGAAGCGATATACAAGTTGAGTTAGACTTTATAAATCCAGTCGCACCTCCAGCAGCGAACAGTGGTACCACAGCTTACGTTGTTGTTGTCGCAGAAACAAACTTCACGTATGACATTACTCGAAATACAATCACATTTCGCTAGGTAAAAAAAAAAAAAAAACTTTATTTTTTTTTTCATTTTTAAAATACTGACTTTTGGAGCTCTTTTTGATAAAACGATCCGATAATATGTTCTCCTTCAGAATCTTTGATATTATATGTGACTGGATTTGTATTATTAACTTGATAAACGGTAAATACTTCTCGAGTCCAGTTGCGCCCGTACTTGTTTGCATAGTGACCCTTTTTTTTTGTAATCCTAACTCTATCACCAATCTTGAGTGTAGGTTTTCGGACTGCTGATGTTGTTTCATCCCTGCTTGCATATCTGCGTCTAAGCTCAGGGTCACATTCCGCATTAACCTCAACTGGCATCATACCAATCGTTCTATGAAAACTGCTGTTGTAGTCTTTCAGTAAAGACTGGAGAATGTCAATCCAACGAAATGACTTACGCACTTCAAATTGTACTTTCATTTTCTCATTTAGAGTACGGTTGAATCTTTCTACTATTGCACTCTTTTCCTCATTCTCAGTATGATACATCTTGATCTCATGTTCCTTCAACAAACGCCTGAAGTCACTGTTTACGAATTCACGCCCTTTGTCTGTATGAAGTAGATTGGGTGACTCGTGCCCACATTGCCCAGCTTTTTCTAATATAACTCTAAATGCCTTGGCTACATCAGATCCACTTTTTCTGACTAATGGTTCTGACCAAGCATATTTTGAGAACGTGTCTATGACATTTAGAATGTACTTGTAACCGTCGTTTTCACCTCTATACCTATCCATGATGACCAAATCGGCAGCCCACAAATCATCGATTCCAAGCGTTATGATTCTTCGTTTCGGAAATTTCTTTATCACCGATCGATGTAATTCTTTCGCTTCGATCAAGGAAGGTTTCATTTGGTTAGCAAAATCCGGAGCTTTAATAAATGTACTCTTTTCTTTTCCACAAACTACGCATTGTGCTTTATGTCGCCACTTTTCGTTTACCGTTTTCAAAGTCTCAACGTTTATTGAGCTCGTTTTTATTTTGCACTTTGGACAGTAAATATCCATGTCTTATTTATAAGTGTATGATTATGGCTGCGTTACATCATCATAAAATCAGGCTGTCGGATGGACAGAAACGTAAGCTCCGCACCGCTTACCGAAGGCGGCAGAGTGCGAGTATTGGTCTATCGAAAGACCAAGTGACTATGTGTGGTGGCGATGATATCTTGCTCACACCAAGACAGCACCAACGTATAGTCAAAGCGAAAAAAGATAATAAAGGATTACGGATGGAGCTTTCATACGGACAGCTTTCAAAGAACAAAAAAGGAGGTCTCTTGAAAGAGATGCTAGATTTTGTTGAAACAGATGTACCTGGTGGTAAACGTTTCATTTCACCAGTTGTGAGGCACACAATAGCACCACTACTCAAGAATAAGTTCGTACCGTGGTTGAAACATCTAATTGACAGTGAACTTGACAGTATTATCGGTCCTAAAGGTTCAAGTCTTAAACGGCGCATCAACTCCAAGTTAGACGAACTGCTTGGTTATAAAAAAAGATCACACCCCTTTCGCTCGCTGAAATTGAAAATTACATCAAAACGCTAAGGATAGAAAATTTTCGAGGTGTGTTTATGCGTCAAATGCTACCGTCAATACCTAACCCAATCGAATGTGGGGTCATCAATCTTGGAGATATATCATCTAATGGCACCCATTGGACGTGTTACGTAAAACGGAGAGAACATAAATTATACTTCGACTCGTTCGGTGATGCAAGACCACCACTAGAGTTGGTACGTTATTTGGGTGCAGACAATCTCAAATACAACATTGACAGCGTCCAAGATTTTGATAATCCTCCGATATGCGGCCACCTATGTATTGAGGTGTTACGACGTAACGACAAAAGTGAAGATTGGAATGATATCGTGCTCGCTCGCTGAAATTGAAAATTACATCAAAACGCTAAAGATAGAAAATTTTCGAGGTGTGTTTATGCGTCAAATGCTACCGTCAATACCTAACCCAATCGAATGTGGGGTCATCAATCTTGGAGATATATCATCTAATGGCACCCATTGGACGTGTTACGTAAAATGGAGAGAACATAAATTATACTTCGACTCGTTCGGTGATGCAAGACCACCACTAGAGTTGGTACGTTATTTGGGTGCAGACAATCTCAAATACAACATCGACAGCGTCCAAGATTTTGATGATCCTCCGATATGCGGCCACCTATGTATTGAGGTATTACGACGTAACGACAAAAGTGAAGATTGGAATGATATCGTGCGGTGTCTACGAGATAACAAATACACTTGGAAGTCTTGGTGGTAAGAGACTATAACTATGGAGAGTTATCGTGAGAGTACCTTTCACATCAACAAATTTGGTGATACGAATATCACTTTTGTTGCTGGTGGTAATAGTGCACAATACGTCGATTCTAAAATCAATGAGATGAAAAGAGAGTTTTCCCATGAATCGTTGCAAGCTTTCGATAAAGTCGAAATCAAACTTCGACTAGAGCTCAATGAACTATTCGATGCCGTCCGAAAGTTGAAGGGAAAAACAAACGAAAGGCTCAAAAAGATCGAGGAGAAACTTGAAGCTCTCGAGAATGGCGTGAGGGCCTCCACACCTGAATAACATGTGGCAAACACGGCTATTTAAAAAAAAATTTTTTCGCATCGATCGAGAGTAACTTTTAAGAGACACCTATGTGTGTGTGTGTATGGGAGACAAAGAGTTTTAAAAATCATAATGCTGTTCAAACTGGTTGGAGCGGGTTCGGTGATCACACTTCACTTGGAGCACCCAATATATTTGCGCAATGAAGATGACTACGAACTGGCTCTGTACGGGTTTTATTCGGAAAACAATATCGCTAATCATCCGACAGATGGAACGATGTACTTTTGGGTAGGTCCTAACGCCGAACAACAGAGCATTGGTCCAAGAGCGCTTCTCTTTCAGAAAGGCCACTGGACGCTAGACACCATACAGGTCAAGTGCAGTGAGTTCCTCAAAACACTGAACGTGGTTGATTCTGCAAGGTTCAGCATAGCGAAAATGGATGACAGGGTATCGATAGTCTCACCGCTCAAGTTCAGTTTGGACTCCACAATACGAAACCTGCTGGGGTTCGAAATGCAGTCTGAGGAAAAAGAAGACTACAGTAACGAACGTTTTTACTACATGGCCGACCATATCATAAAAGCCACGAAACCACCGAATCTCAGAGCTGTGGATACAGTCGAGATACATTGCAATTTGGTTGAAAACAGTTACTCCAATCACGACGAACACTTGCACAAGCACAAAGAACATCGACTGTACACATTTTCCCCAGCCGTACCGCGGGGCTACAAAATATCAGAAACGCCGCTCCAGAGATATTATGCTCCGTTAGATAGTGCCCTGCGAAAAATACAGCAAATCACTGTTACAATCGTGGATCAAGACAATCGCCTGATCTTGAACCCATTTGTAAATAACATTGTTTATCTACACCTACAGAAATTACGGTAGACAAAACTCAACCCCACGCGTAAAACTAGAACATTCAACACTCATATTTTTTCCCCATCAAAATTCACGCCTAGCACTGCGCCAGGAACGGCAAACACAAAATTTTCAACCATGAAAAATTATCAATCCAAGCAAACTGTGAAATTATCAATCTAACCAAATTATGAAATTATCAATCTAAAATTTACGGTGGATTATCCACCCTAGATAATACTGGGCCAGGAACGGCAAAACCCTACTACTTGCGTGCGTGTGTGCGTGTGTGCGTGTGTGTGTGTGTGTGTGTGTGTGTGTGTGTGTGTGTGTGTGTGTGTGTGTGTGTGTGTGTGTGTGTGTGTGTGTGTGTGTGTGTGTGTGTGTGTGTGTGTGTGGTGTGTGTGTGTGTGTGTGTGTGTGTGTGTGTGTGTGTGTGTGTGTGTGTGTGTGTGTGTGTGTGTGTGTGTGTGTCTGTGTGTGTCTGTGTGTGTGTGTGACGTGTGTGTGTGTGTGTGTGTGTGTGTGTGTGTGTGTGTGTGTGTGTGTGTGTGTGTGTGTGTGTGGTGTGTGTGTGTGTGTGTGTGTGTGTGTGTGTGTGTGTGTGTGTGTGTGTGTGTGTGTGTGTGTGTGTGTGTGTGTGTGTGTGTGTGTGTGTGTGTGTGTGTGTGTGTGTGTGTGTGTGTGTGTGTGTACACGTACGCAAATGTTTGTATAGTACAGAAAAAAAGTCAATTTAATTTAGAAATATTCTAAACGTTACGATCTTTTATTGTTTATAGTATAGCCATTCATACTCTTGCACATAAATAAGGATATAACCTATTTATAAAATATTGTAATTATTAAATACTATATCAAAACTAATCAACATAATATGGCAGAAAATTTAAACTCAGTTATTAAAAGGCAAAAGTACAACGAACACAAACAATGGCTCGTATTGTCAGAGACAACAGACCATTTAGGCAGAAGCATACGTAAGACAACAACAACGGCTCGGTAAAGTGCTACCCTCCCTCAAAACTCAATGGTGTGCTCTTGAGAGGGAAGTAGAAACTTGTGTCTGTTGAAATTTGCTTCACCGTATATTTATAAGTCTTATTTGCAGAATGATGTAATTATGTTTGTTTTACGAATTACATATAATTTGTAATAATTAGTATTGCTTATAGAGATTTTACAGACACAAATAAAGAAATATATTTAAATCATAAATAAATTAATAAAGTATTTATATTTTCATGTAGAATTTTGTGCTGAAATTATACAGGAACAATTATTAGCAATGTTACATATTTTACATGCTTAGTTAAATCCATGAATAGTGTCTTTGGGACTATACATCGTATTAATAATATTTACATGGTACTTATAAATAAAATTAATCATTTTAATTATATATGCTGACATTTGTCTTTTAATATTTAGAACATGTTGATAGAGGTCTTATATTAAATTAAATGTTTAGTTTTCTTTCTTTCTAAACTTCTATCAATAACAAATAATTTTATTGTAACTTTATAATTATTAAGTATCAATATTTTATTAAAATGTCATCTAGGATAGATTTATCTTTTTTTATACATTAAAAACCTTTTCTAATGTAACACGTGGCGTTTAACGTGCTTAAATGGAGCATATTAAGTTAACAAACATCATTATCTTGAGTGTGCTACTTTTGAATACCAACATATTTTGAAAAATAATAAATCATGAAACAGTGAAACTCATTAAGACAGACCAACTACTTACATACAGTTTTATAAATAAAATTTATAAATAACTATCATTTTCTAATAGGATAATAAACAAATTGCTATGTTATTTACAATAAAATAAACTGCATCCATGGTACACAATTTTTATCAACAAACTTACATTATTAAGTATATTGATTATTTTATATTTTTAACTTAGTTATGAGTAAACCAGTGACCGAGTGGGAAGGAACATCAGGACTATAAACTTAATACTATAATTATATAAAAACAATAAATACAACAAATAAATATCAAGCAACATTATACGTTATTTTACTAGCGTATAACAGATTTTTACAACATTCCTCTCCAGTAAAATTTAAAATTTTATAATTAGACAACTTAATAACACAAATTATTAAGTAATAATGTCAGGTTACCACATCAAAGTTATTAGTAGAGGTGCACTAAGAAATCCTTATATAAATATTTTTCTCTTATCTTGCACGCCTTTATCTCCGGGAATGCCAGGGTCAAAAGAGCATATCCACAGACTAGAACCTTTATAGATTCAATCAACACAGTTCGATACAGACAGCTCTTTGATTCCTCATACCCTGTGGCTGTACAATGCACATGAAAGCCAGACTGGTTATTACAGCGTATACTGAAGCCCCAGGTTCAGTGCCTTTATAATGAATAAGATTTTTCAAAATTGGTGGTAAAAGTATAGAATATTTATTTGAAATTACATTGATGTGTAATAATATTTAATGACACCCAATCTGTTGCTGAGATTAATTATTCTTAATTTAGTGAAGAATTTAATACGTAACATATTACTTTTTTAAGCACCCTTCATGCTGTCAGATATTAGGGTATATTAAGTCAAAATAAAAAGGTACGCAATGGCGTAAAAATTTTAAAAGCGATTTGCAGATTTTCTTTTTTTCAAAACACAATTTATATTTAAATTTGAATGTTCAATCATCTTGTGATTCAAATATAATAATTAAACTTAAGTATTTTTTAAATAATAGAAGATGAGGCAATATTTACAGTGTGAACTTATACACTAATAATTAATTTACAATATAAAGTTTGCAATCCAATGTTTCATTGAACGCTATACAATATAAGAAAGTTTAGTAATATTTGGTTCCTTATTCAGTTTTACCAAAACATAAGATATCAATATTAATACCCACAATTTAGTCTAAACTATATAAGAATACGAAGCCAACTACATTTGACTGATTAATAAAAGTTTGTCAAAAGCTATAAATATTTTGACCACGAATTTATGAGAAATAATTTTATTATTTGCCCGACGATATAGCGTACTATTTATAAATAATATTATAGACTATTTACAATTTATAAATAGAAAAGTCAAACGTAATTGACTGGCTAACTGATCACATTTACTCAATACCTATTAGTTTTTGGGTGAAGAATTCGGCAGATATATATTTTATTTGCTCCCAATGCTTCTAAAAAAGATTTTAAAATATTTGTTCTCAAAGTGAGAAAAATATATTAGAAAATAAATGTCCCTATTGCAGCCAATAAGAGCTTAATGTTCCTATAAATTTAGAATAATAGTCATATTATCCAATAGGAGAGTAGAATGCATGAGTTGTGAAGTATTAAATATCTGTGAAATTGTACCGTTAAAAAGATATAACCTTAATTACTGTCATATGAAAAGGATAATTCATTTTAATATATTACTGAAACAAATTCAATCATATATAAATAGCGTATGGTTCCTTGTGAGCCACAATGTTCCTAAATTTAAATTATACAAAAGCTGTTTTTTAAATGTGGACAAAACTCTTAAAATCATTAGACATTAATAATAAAATTTTATTATTAATATCATTATCAATAAGCAAGTGATCTGTCACGATGCTAAATCCAATCTATCAAGCCATTTAAGACCTGCCTCACTCATTCTATTTGTGCCAGCTAATCCCTCCATAAAAACAGCACAGGCCCTTGCAAATTATTAATTTTGATACTTGAAAAGTATCAGGAACAAAGAAACATCTTTCAAATAATGTTTAGGAGGAGGAAGACGGCTAAATTTAGAAAAGTGTCTTTTGTACTAAATTATTTTCTGAAATTTGAATAATACATTAAAACTATTCTTTTTTTTATAAATACTTCCTTGGTATATACCCTCATATAAGAAAATGTACCATTTTTACTATGTAGATTATTATTTTATTTTAATACTAAATTGTATTTTTCTATCTTTATTCTTTTTTAAAGTTGTTCAGGGTTAGGTATTTGTAGGAACATAGTTTTTCCTTAAATAATGTTGAAGTAATTATTTAATCCTAAAGTTTTCTTAAAACTTAATAGCCATAATACCTATAAATCTGTACAACATTCTTGTAGTAATTTTAAGGATAAATAATTGAAGTGTACGATTCTCTTACATTTAATTTAGACACAACAATTACCCTCAATTATATAACATTAATGGTATGAGTGAAACAAACCAGTTTTAACAGATATTTCTTGTTTCAGAAACAATCTTTTTATTTGGACAATAAGTTAACTATTCGGTAATAAAAGAGAATATTAATTTCTCCTTTTGTCATTTTAACATATTATTTATAGTACAATCACTTTGAATATACTAGTTATAATACTATACCTTACAAGTTCTAATTTAACCTATTAAGTGAAAACATGTTCTAATAGGTTCTATAGGCTACTGCTTTTAAATTATCATAAATTAAAGTGGGCGACATTTTGTCCCCCTCAAATGTAAGAAATTTACATTTGGTCAGGAATATTATAAAACACATTTTTTCTAAGTTTTCAGTGTGTTTTTAGTTTGCTTTTTGATTTTCCATTGCTTTGGTGCTAATAATGTTATTGAATGTTATTTTTCACCAATGGTTATCCATAAAGTAGTTCGTGAGTTATTTATTATCTACACTATGACAGAAGTAATATGCAATAGAAAATTGAACACACACGCCATATTGCAGTTGGGGACAATTAATTGAAATGATTCTAATCATAAAAAGGCGTAAACTTTCCGAAGTTTTAAGGGAAAAATGTGTGACATACTTCTCGGCAGTGATCTACTCCTTTCACCTAGCAGAAACCACAACTCATGTATATGGTTTAATCAATTATAACGATGACATATTATTGTTTGATGTGATATAAAATGTTTGGTTTGATGCAATAAAGTGTACTATGTTATATGGGTTGATTCTAAATATAATAGAATCCAACAAGACATACAACTTAAGTTAGAGTGTTGATGTAGAACATCGGGAAGTGTTGAACATCTTACCCTAATACGTGAGAACATATCTTTGCTATGGGTAAACAAACTGACAGTGACATTCTATGTTAATTTCTGTTTCACTGTTATTTTTGCCCACTCAAAAATGAACTCACTTAAAGAACTAAATAATAAAAGAATCGAGATAATACTGACGAAAAAAATAAATTTAGCCCCTAGGATTAGTAAAAGATATATCCACTGTTGTTTCATTGATCAGCAAGGATTTTGGGACTGTTACTTGTTTGATATTGACTTTTCATGGCTTGTGACTATTCTTGAAACTATAATATTAGTTTGCTGTACAGTTTTAAGCATGAAAAGTGAGAAATCTGACTGAATTCAAAATATTCTAAATAGACAAATGTGTTTCCTTCAATTCAATGTGTGAAGCCACAGTGAAAATTACAGTAATTTGAAAGTAATCTGCAATGCAAGGAACATTTTGAAAGTGAACAATTTGTAACCTATTAGATAAATTATTTTAGAACCACTTAAAAAATGCATTTGTAAAATTTTTTACATTTATTAGGCTCTTTTTATATTTCGTATTTTTTTATATTATCAGTATATACAGGAATCAAATGTTTGTTGATAAAATAAAAAACAATTATAAATGTTATTTTTATATAACTAATGTAGGGGTTAGCACTTTTGTAGATTAGACCCAATTTTTAAACGGTACGCACTTGTTTTACCAGGTTAAATTGGTTTTTAAAATGATTTTAATGTCAGTGCTTAGTGTTATCCTAATAATACATGTTGCGAGTAGAACAAGATAGGCCATCTTTACTTACATGGCCTAAGAGGAAAGTGAGCGTGGTTCACGGAAATCGATCACCATAATATTCGTGCATTTTGTATTTGTATTGTAATATATTTGTGGATTTTGTGCTTATATTGTAATAAATTTGTGTTGTGTGACGTTTAATTGTACTGCAATAGTATATTTTCAATCATCATTTGTTGCCCAGCAGAATACCATATTGCCCGATGTATGAAAAAGACTGTATTTTATGCCAACAATCTAACCAACTTAAACTTTATCAAAACATATTATGATTCAAGTGTTTTTTCTAGATTAACAAAAATAAATAATAAATAAATAGAATTAAATAAATAAATTAAAAATTGTGACTTAAGTGTATAAATTAGGACTGTTAGATTTTTGTTATGGTATTTTATTTTCGTTACAGGATTAGCATGTTTGTTGTTTTGCTAATCAGGTTTGTGATCCCTGATCAGGTGATTAGAGGTTTTAATGTCAGAAACGCCATTTCATTGGATATAAAGGTTACTATCACGTTGCCTCTAACAAATAAATAAAAAAATACCTCACTCTACCCGTTCTCTATAGACTATTGATCTGTGAGGGTAACTTCACGTTCCCAAAAAAAATTTTCATTGTTGTTCGCAAAAAGGGAAAGAATCAAGACTTCAAAGACTTTGGAAGGTGAAAATTACTCATAAAACCTACAAGTCAAATTAGTATTTGTACCTTCACTATATCTAACACGAGCACACAGTACAGACACCTTAGACCACTCGGCCACTGGCTGTACATAATTGAGTGGACTGGTAATTAATCTTGTGTTGCTTAATACATTTGAGGTATATTACCATAAAGATATACATACAGTATATTATGTATACAAGTGTAATCAGGCATAGTTTAAAATTAATTACTTATATTTTATATGTAAACAGTTAAATAATTACTTAACATATTTTTGATGAGGTATTAGGAGACCAATGACAATATATTAGGGGACATTATGCCAAACTATTAACTAAAAAACCTATCACTTGTGTAGTTTTGTAAATTGTTTTCACATTTCACACTTTGATCGTTCAATAAACTGTTAATAAAATGTCAAAATGTCATTGCCCAAACATTATGCTATTTTTACTTTAAAAATATTCATCCACGTTTTCAATTACATTTTACATATTTATACACATATAAAAAAATATTAATAATAATAATTTTAAAAAAACAAGGAGTATTGACACCGTTTTCAAGAAATTTTATATCTAAAATTAGTAATAGTAGTTTAATTAAATATAATAGAATGTTTAAAACAGGTCCGATTAAATGTTTGTTTTCCAAATTATCTTTGATTACAAGTAAATAATTAACTATAATAAATTCCCAATACTGAAGAACTGAGCAATCAACTTTAACAATGTGTTGACAGCGTGAGTTCCGAACACAATCTTAAGTAAACAGCGATACACAAGATAGTCCGTAGCAGGTGATTGTTAAACTTCTGTGATGAAACTAGGAACAAGTTTGTTTGAAGACAAACAACCAGCTACAAACTTCATCTTGGTGATACTTACACATGTAAAATAGTTTACTTTTACTGTATATAACATCTGCCTTATTTCATTTAATTACAATTACAGTACATTTAAAAATTATATAACATTTATATTGAGAAATTAAGCTGAAATGTTTCCTAATTCCTATATCTTATAGCAGTTCTTAGCAATCGATTTAGTTATTAAATGTTACTGAAATTCTTAATTTTGTATTACCTTTAAAGCTTTTCTTAATTAGTAAATTTTTGTATAGTAATAAAACAACTTATCAACTCATTTTCCTGATATAATGTACCACTATTGTAATTGTTATCTAAACAGACTACATTTTAAAAATGTCTATCCCAAGGTTTTTACTAAAACACTGTTACATGTATAAAATAAAAATACCTTACTACTAACGTACATTATACTATTATAAACCCGTATAAAAGAAGAATATAAATTTTTAACAAATAATTTAAACAATTTAATTATCATTAATATGTCTGATAATTTTCATATGAAAGAGTTACCCTTTTATTTTATAAGTCCAAAAAAAGACTATTTAATTATAATAATTAGTTGGTTGTTCCATGGATAGTTCGAAACTAGCAGCTACCTTTTAACGTTATTAATGTTGTAATAATATTCCTTATTCGGTATTATAGTTTTATAACGAGTATAAGTTTAACTAGACCTAATTCGATAGCTAATAAACGAAAATAATGATATTTCCGTTTTAATACTGCAGATCATAAAGGTAATGTTGTTTTGTCAAGAATGCTTATATACCTGCGTTCTTAATTAAATATTCCCCTTCAAATTAAAATAATTTATATTTAATCCACAAGTTCATGTTATTTACTTTTTGGTTTATATAACAATGTTTATGTATCTTTTTTATAAATTGTTATGAAAATATCAAAACTATTAATAATCTTTGAAAGTGAAATTTGTTTTGTTCGTTATTGTAATTTAAGAGCACGGATAAAATATTCAGCCTCCAATGACATTGAGCTCTTATTTAGGATTCATCTTACAAGGTTGTCTATTTATCTTTCATTAAATATTAATGCGATGAATAACAAGAGAAAAGATTCATTATTTTGATTTTGATCAAGTAAAATGGTTACATTTAAAAATAGCTTTAAATATTAAACAGGAGTTGTATTGATATGTTATATGAATAATATAAGTCACCAACGCATTACATATTTATATTTTTATATAAAATTACGTTAATTGTTCCTTTTTTAAGAAGAAAATACCTAATTTTATTAATTTAAAAAAATACATTTTAGCTACTGGTAGTATGGTTTCTATGTAATTGATACCACAATTTCTCCAAAGATGTGTAAATAGAGGCTATTTAAATATTTATGGATGGGGAAACAAAATATACTACATATTAACTCACGTACATTATATATATATTTCTAATATAACTGTCTCTGTATTACAGAATGCACATATATAAGAATGTGAACGTTTAGAAATACACTTTATATTAAGTGATTATGTCTTTATTCTAATTATTTCACATTCTTTTAATTTAATTGATCATATTTTTAAATATACCTTTATTTTATTAGTATATTTACAGATACATGACGTTTTTAAGCTAATATTTACAGCCAAATTTAATTTAGTAAATATATATTTGATGTACCTATTCAATAGACTGTAATCGTCTAAATTTTAGTTAGTAGATAAAGATTACACATATGTCACTTACTAACAATGAATCACGCACTACTAAAGGTATTACATTCATCCCAACAAACTGGTCTGTGTATGAATGTATTTAGGGTATCTACCGACTACATCAAATATGGATTACACATATGACACTTACTAACAATGTATCACGCACTACTAAAGGTATTACATTCATCCCAAACAAACTGGTCTGTGTATGAATGTATTTAGGGTATCTACCGACTACATCAAATATGGATTACACATATGACATTTATTAACAATGTATCACGCACTACTAAAGGTATTACATTCATCCCAACAAACTGGTCTGTGTATGAATGTATTTAGGGTATCTACCGACTACATCAAATATTGATTACACATATGACACTTACTAACAATGTATCACGCACTACTAAAGGTATTACATTCATCCAAACAAACTGGTCTGTGTATGAATGTATTTAGGGTATCTACCGACTACATCAAATATGGATTACACATATGACATTTATTAACAATGTATCACGCACTACTAAAGGTATTACATTCATCCAAACAAACTGGTCTGTGTATGAATGTATTAAGGGTATCTACCGACTACATCAAATCTGGATTACACATTTGACACTTACTAACTATGTATCACGCACTACTAAAGGTATTACATTTATCCCAACAAACAGGTCTGTGTATGAATGTATTTAGGGTATCTACCGACTACATCAAATCTGGACTACACATATGACACTTACTAACAATGTATCACGCACTACTAAAGGTATTACATTCATCCCAACAAACTGGTCTGTGTATGAATGTATTTAGGGTATCTACCGACTACATCAAATCTGGATTACACATATGACACTTACTAACAATGTATCACGCACTACTAAAGGTATTACATTCATCCCAAACAAACTGGTCTGTGTATGAATGTATTTAGGGTATCTACCGACTACATCAAATCTGGATTACACATATGACACTTACTAACAATGTATAACGCACTACTAAAGGTATTACATTCATCCCAACAAACTGGTCTGTGTATGAATGTATTTAGGGTATCTACCGACTACATAAAATCTGTATTACACATATGACACTTACTAACAATGTATCACGCACTACTAAAGGTATTACATTCATCCCAACAAACTGGTCTGTGTATGAATGTATTTAGGGTATCTACCGACTACATCAAATCTGGATTACACATATGACACTTACTAACAATGTATCACGCACTACTAAAGGTATTACATTCATCCCAAACAAACTGGTCTGTGTATGAATGTATTTAGGGTATCTACCGACTACATCAAATATTGATTACACATATGTCACTTACTAACAATGTATCACGCACTACTAAAGGTATTACATTCATCCCAAACAAACTGGTCTGTGTATGAATGTATTTAGGGTATCTACCGACTACATCAAATCTGGATTACACATATGACACTTACTAACAATGTATCACGCACTACTAAAGGTATTACATTCATCTAAATAAACTGGGCTCTGTATGAATGTATTTAGGGTATCTACCGACTACATCAAATCTGGATTACACATATGACACTTACTAACAATGTATCACGCACTACTAAAGGTATTACATTCATCCCAAACAAACTGGTCTGTGTATGAATGTATTTAGGGTATCTACCGACTACATCAAATCTGGATTACACATATGACACTTACTAACAATGTATCACGCACTACTAAAGGTATTACATTCATCCAAATAAACTGGGCTGTGTATGAATGTATTTAGGGTATCTACCGACTACATCAAATCTGGATTACACATATGACACTTACTAACAATGTATCACGCACTACTAAAGGTATTACATTTATCACAATAAACTGGTCTGTGTATAAATGTATTTAGTGTATCTACCGACTACATCAAATATTGATTACACATATGTCACTTACTAACAATGTATCACGCACTACTAAAGGTATTACATTCATCCCAACAAACTGGTCTGTGTATGAATGTATTTAGGGTATCTACCGACTACATCAAATCTGGATTACACATATGACACTTACTAACAATGTATCACGCACTACTAAAGGTATTACATTCATCCCAAACAAACTGGTCTGTGTATGAATGTATTTAGGGTATCTACCGACTACATCAAATATTGATTACACATAGGACACTTACTAACAATGTATCACGCACTACTAAAGGTATTACATTCATCCAAATAAACTGGTCTGTGTATGAATGTATTTAGGGTATCTACTGACTACATAAAATCTGGATTACACATATGACACTTACTAACAATGTATTACCACTACTAAAGGTATTACATTCATCCAAACAAACTGGTCTGTGTATGAATGTATTTAGGGTATCTACTGACTACATAAAATCTGGATTACACATATGGCGCTTACTAACAATGTATCATGCACTACTAAAGGTATTACATTTATCCCAACAAACTGGTCTGTGTATGAATGTATTTAGGGTATCTACCGACTACATCAAATCTGGATTACACATATAACACTTACTAACAATGTATCACGCACTACTAAAGGTATTACATTCATCCCAAACAAACTGGTCTGTGTATGAATGTATTTAGGGTATCTACCGACTACATCAAATCTGGATTACACATATGACACTTACTAACAATGTATCACGCACTACTAAAGGTATTACATTCATCCCAACAAACTGGTCTGTGTATGAATGTATTTAGGGTATCTACCGACTTCATCAAATATTGATTACACATATGTCACTTACTAACAATGTATCACGCACTACTAAAGGTATTACATTCATCCCAACAAACTGGTCTGTGTATGAATGTATTTAGGGTATCTACCGACTACATCAAATCTGGATTACACATATGACACTTACTAACAATGTATTACGCACTACTAAAGGTATTACATTCATCCCAAACAAACTGGCCTGTGTATGAATGTATTTAGGGTATCTACCGACTACATCAAATATTGATTACAAATATGTCACTTACTAACAATGTATCACGCACTACTAAAGGTATTACATTCATCCCAACAAACTGGTCTGTGTATGAATGTATTTAGGGTATCTACCGACTTCATCAAATATTGATTAAAAAATTAAAAAAGCAATACAGAAAAGAAATTAGAGATTGTAAATGTGCATATAATTCAAATCTTTTAGAACAAAGCACAAACAAGAGTAGGGCTGCATGGAAACTAATTAAAAACAGCTGTTTTGGACCAAAACAGGAGAGAAAATTAGATATTACTCCTGATGATTTTAATAACTATTTTATTAACTCTGTAAAAGAAATTAAGTCACATAGTAATTTAGATAAAAAAACTGTTACTTATAAGGAGTTGTTAAATAAAAATAAATTGGATGTTCAGAGTAATATTAAGTTTAGGTGGCAAGTTATCAGTCAATCAGATGTTATGAAAGCAGCCAAAAGACTTTCAAATTCTAATAGTTTTGATGTTTATGACTTATCAAATAATATATTGAAATCTATAATAGGTAGCATTGCTGAGCCCCTATGTATAAGTTTTAATGCTCTTTTAAAAGAAGGAATTTTCCCTGACCAATTGAAACTTTCTAGAGTGTGTCCCATTTTAAAAAAAGGATCATACACTCAACCAAGCAGTTACCGTCCTGTCTCAATAATTCCTGTAATTGGGAAGTTATTAGAGATTTTAGTTCACGATCAGTTAAGTAGTTTTTTTGAAAGTAATAACTATCTCTGTTTGGAACAATACGGGTTCAGGAAAGGTCGATCCACTGGTGATGCTATGGATGTTCTAGTGAGGGAAATTCTGACTGCCTTTGAAAGTAAGGCCTTTGCTCAGGCCACCTTTTGCGATTTAAGCCGTGCATTCGATTGTGTTAGTCACGATATTATGGTAGAGAAACTTAATTACTACGGAGTCTGTGAAGCTCCTCTTCTTTTTTTAAAATCTTACCTTCAAAACCGTCGCCAGAAGGTGTTCCTGCAGGGACAGTGGTCTGAGGAAATGAAGGTGGAAT
Source organism: Stictocephala bisonia (assembly GCA_035578905.1). NCBI lineage: Eukaryota > Metazoa > Arthropoda > Insecta > Hemiptera > Membracidae > Stictocephala > Stictocephala bisonia. The sequence continues at coordinate 51,617 of JAQJVL010001846.1, forward strand.
GGGGGGTGCCTCAGGGCTCCGTATTGGGCCCACTTCTTTTTTTGATATGTATTAATGACTTACCTCTTTCTGTAAACTCCAGATCACTGCTCTATGCAGATGATACTACTTTCGTAAACATCTCAAGTAGTTTTGACCAACTTGTTGAGAACACCAAAAATATATTAATCACAGCTTCTGAGTGGTTTCTTTCAAATGGTTTCCTTTTAAATGAAGAGAAAACTAAACAAATTATATTTAGCTTAAGATCAGTAGACAGTGAAAAAGGCATAGTAGATAAAATTGAAAAAGTCATGAGCATAAAGTTTTTAGGAATACACTTTGATCATCAATTAACATGGGGACCTCATATAGATTATTTAACAACTAAGTTGTCAAGCATTATATATTTGATAAGACGTCTCACGTTTTGTGTTAGTAGCAATTATGTAAGGTATGCATACTTTGCATATTTTCAATCTCTAATTAGATATGGGCTTATTCTGTGGGGTAACTGTAGCAGAGTGTCTGAAGTTTTGATCCTTCAAAAAAAGATAATTCGAATAATTACGAATTCAGACCTATTAGAACACTGTAAGCCTCTGTTTATTCTCACAAAAGTTCAAACAGTCATAAACCTATATCTGTTTGACATAGTACAATATAATTTTAGTCATCAAGAGTACATACACGTGAGACAAAATTCTAATTATGAAACCCGTAACAACAATAAAGCTACTGTTGGTTTTCATAGGTTGAATAAAAGCTTATCCAGTCACCCGGTGATCTCAATCAAAGTATACAACAAAGTTATACATTTAATTAATAAGTATTCACCGAAAGAGTTTAAATGTAAGTTTTACTACTGGTTACTCAATAACCCCTTTTACTCAATTAACGAATTTCTGAGTTTGGGTTTAATTGAATTTTAATCTTATATTTAGATTTCATTAAAAGTATTTCATGTTCTCGATGTTTTATCTATGGTCCTTGCTCTATTTACCTTGTTATTAATTGTATCATTCCTAGTATTATTTTATTATTTAAACTTTGTTGTAAAAATAATATTCATGTACATACATATTAGGTTCTGTTGTTTTGCTTGTAGTTATAAATGCCTGCCCTAAATTTATTTTAAATGTACTTAGATTAAGATAGTATTAGTACCGACTTGGCATTTAGCTGTAAAATGACGTTGTCAATGCTGTACCACAGTTTTACGACAATAAAGGATTATTATTATTATTATTATTACACATATGTCACTTACTAACTATGTATCACGCACTACTAAAGGTATTACATTCATCCCAACAAACTGGTCTGTGTATGAATGTATTTAGGGTATCTACCGACTACATCAAATCTAGATTACACATATGTCACTTACTAACAATGTATCACGCACTACTAAAGGTATTACATTTATCACAATAAACTGGTCTGTGTATAAATGTATTTAGTGTATCTACCGACTACATCAAATATTGATTACACATATGTCACTTACTAACAATGTATCACGCACTACTAAAGGTATTACATTTATCACAATAAACTGGTCTGTGTATAAATGTATTTAGTGTATCTACCGACTACATCAAATATTGATTACACATATGTCACTTACTAACAATGTATCACGCACTACTAAAGGTATTACATTCATCCAAACAAACTGGTCTGTGTATAAATGTATTTAGGGTATCTACCGACTACATCAAATATTGATTACACATATGACACTTACTAGCAATGTATCACGCACTACTAAAGGTATTACATTCATCCAAACAAACTGGTCTGTGTATGAATGTATTTAGGGTATCTACCGACTACATCAAATATTGATTACACATATGTCACTTACTAACAATGAATCACGCACTACTAAAGGTATTACATTCATCCCATCAAACTGGTCTGTGTATGAATGTATTTAGGGTATCTACCGACTACATCAAATATTGATTACACATATGACACTTACTAACAATATATCACGCACTACTAAAGGTATTACATTCATCCCAACAAACTGGTCTGTGTATGAATGTATTTAGGGTATCTACCGACTACATAAAATCTGGATTACACATATGACACTTACTAACAATGTATCAAGCACTACTAAAGGTATTACATTCATCCCAACAAACTGGTCTGTGTATGAATGTATTTAGGGTATCTACCGACTACATCAAATATTGATTACACATATGTCACTTACTAACAATGAATCACGCACTACTAAAGGTATTACATTCATCCCAACAAACTGGTCTGTGTATGAATGTATTTAGGGTATCTACCAACTACATCAAATATTGATTACACATATGACACTTACTAACAATGTATCACGCACTACTAAAGGTATTACATTCATCCCAACAAACTGGTCTGTGTATGAATGTATTTAGGGTATCTACCGACTACATCAAATATGGATTACACATATGACACTTACTAACAATGTATCACGCACTACTAAAGGTATTACATTCATCCCAACAAACTGGTCTGTGTATGAATGTATTTAGGGTATCTACCGACTACATCAAATATGGATTACACATATGACACTTACTAACAATGTATCACGCACTACTAAAGGTATTACATTCATCCCAACAAACTGGTCTGTGTATGAATGTATTTAGGGTATCTACCGACTACATCAAATATGGATTACACATATGACACTTACTAACAATGTATCACGCACTACTAAAGGTATTACATTCATCCCAACAAACTGGTCTGTGTATGAATGTATTTAGGGTATCTACCGACTACATCAAATATGGATTACACATATGACACTTACTAACAATGTATCTCAAACTACTAAAGGTATTACATTCATCCAAATAAACTGGGCTGTGTATGAATGTATTTAGGGTATCTACCGACTACATCAAATCTGGATTACACATATGACACTTACTAACAATGTATCACGCACTACTAAAGGTATTACATTTATCACAATAAACTGGTCTGTGTATAAATGTATTTAGTGTATCTACCGACTACATCAAATATTGATTACACATATGTCACTTACTAACAATGTATCACGCACTACTAAAGGTATTACATTCATCCAAACAAACTGGTCTGTGTATGAATGTATTTAGGGTATCTACCGACTACATCAAATCTGGATTACACATATGACACTTACTAACAATGTATTACTACTACTAAAGGTATTACATTCATCCCAACAAACTGGTCTGTGTATGAATGTATTTAGGGTATCTACCGACTACATCAAATCTGGATTACACATATGACACTTACTAACAATGTATCACGCACTACTAAAGGTATTACATTCATCCAAACAAACTGGTCTGTGTATAAATGTATTTAGGGTATCTACCGACTACATCAAATATTGATTACACATATGACACTTACTAGCAATGTATCACGCACTACTAAAGGTATTACATTCATCCAAACAAACTGGTCTGTGTATGAATGTATTTAGGGTATCTACCGACTACATCAAATATTGATTACACATATGACACTTACTAACAATGTATCACGCACTACTAAAGGTATTACATTTATCCCAACAAACTGGTCTGTGTATGAATGTATTTAGGGTATCTACCGACTAAATCAAATCTGGATTACACATATGACACTTACTAACAATGTATCACGCACTACTAAAGGTATTACATTCATCCAAACAAACTGGTCTGTGTATGAATGTATTTAGGGTATCTACCGACTACATCAAATCTGGATTACACATATGTCACTTACTAACAATGTATCACGCACTACTAAAGGTACTACATTCATCCCAACAAACTGGTCTGTGTATGAATGTATTTAGGGTATCTACCGACTAAATAAAATCTGGATAAGGTTTTTACCTACATAGTTCGGTATAACGGTCTACAATACTCAAACTACGTGGATCTAAAGCTTTACAGTTTTTATTATTAATTTCAATGAGCAAGTCATGATTTTTACATGTTTTAATTTCTAATTTAGTATGAAAAATACTACACTATTTAAAAACAAAAATGGGGTATGATACTTGTTTCTATCGAATATATTAAATTATATTGTATGCATGTACATCACTATGACTCTGCTCTTTCGTGCTTTAAATACAACACAAAATAAAATAACGTTAAAATAAGTATTTACAAATATTAAAAAATAAATGAACTGTAAAAGATATTCAATAACATATAGAGGCTCAATGGACAATTATGTAGTGTAATTAACCATATAAAATGAGTGTACACAGTGCATGACTATTTCTTAACTATGATTCATTAAGCTTCATTAAGAATGAAAATACTAATTGAAGCAACTTGATGAATGTAATATTGTAAATCTCCAAGTCGTTGCGAGAAATAATATTTTAAAGTATTACATTTACTTTAGTTCAAAATTATTTAAATTTTGTTTGATTATTTAACTTAAAGTAGTTATGTTATCATTTTAAAAACGTGACGTACTTTTGACATGTTTATTTGAATACTTCAAAATGATGCTTTGGTATCAACTATAATTTAAACATGATGGCTTGGTTTTTAAATTTCATTTTATTCTCAATAATTCAACATTATTTAACTATCTCAAAATATAAATAAATTAAACAGAGTATAATACAACACCTTAAATAAACATTTATTTGTAGCTTTAAATAACAAGTTTTTAAAGATATAGAACATTCATGCATGACTTGAAAAATACCTTAAAACCAATGATCCAACATATTGAGCTTCAAATCCCTTATCCCTATGAATTCTCTGCTGCAATATTCTTAACATGTACCTCTTAAGGCTATTGATAAGGTTTTCTGTCTACTATTATCTGCATGTTAACTCCTGTTTAGTCAGAATCTTTCAACGTTCCTTTTGTTAAATTGACATAAAACATTCCTGAGTATGACATTCTGGTGTTTCACTGTTCTTTCTTCAAAGTGATTACATAAATAGGATAATTACATAGTATCCCTAATAAGATATATAATAAATTTAACTTCTATGGTAACGGCATCTATTTAAAATATGTGTGCAAGCACTTTATTGACATTATGTAAAAGACTGACTTAATTACAGTTTTTTTTTTTTTTTTTTTTTTTTTTTTTTTTTTTTTTTTTTTTTTTTTTTATTGGATGCTATCTTGAATCAAAAACCACCTTCATAATAAATGTTTTTCTCTACTGAATGCCTCTTTTAAAACTAACTTTCTTGAAGTAAATTAATATGAGAATCGTTTAATATAGATAGAGATTTATTTAGAAGCTCTTATTTTTTTAAATAAAACCTATCAAAATATTAAAGCTTTAACTAAATCAGTACTAAATACCAAATCAAAAAGGTTATAGTACTCATATTCAAGGTCGTAGGAATATGCATGATGTTAAATTTTCTGAATTTTATTGGAATCATTAGAAAATAATCATTTAAGAACAATTTGTGAAATGTATCACGTGTGTTAGAGCCATTTAATTAAAAAATGTTTTTAGTTCGAGACTTTTAGTTTCTGTAAGTTTTTTTTTTGTTTTACAAGAATATTTTATTTTCAGTGGTGGGTCAATATCGTTGCTGAGCAATAGTAAAAATAGCAGTTCAAGTTTACTTAAACCATAGTTACTATGTGAAAGACTTATCACAGGACTCTTGTTTGTTACTACTGAGTAAAGTTTCGCAAAGCTTTCTGTCTTTTTGCGGGCGTTAGATTGGCTAAAGGAAATCGTAATAGGGGACAATGTCAATTTCAAGCAATAAGAAACAACCGAAGTGCAAATTATGCAGAACGGTAAAATGTAAGAACGTCTTGACTCTATTTTACTTAGTTAGTCAGTTAAAACTCTAGTTAGTCAAAAATCGGTTCTTTAAGTCCTGATCTTAATGCAACAAAGCCCAACAGTTTTGCCAAATGCTACTGACCAGTGTCAAACAATGTCTTGAGTTATGCAGGGTTGCCAAATCGTTCAAACAAGTTTAAGATAACGAATGGTTTTAATTAAATGGTAAGTTTGTTAGTACAGTTTATTAAACATTTACCTTCATTGTAAAATGAAACTAAGTTGAAGGATGCTAAGGTATTAGAAATTAAATTGGAGTAATGCATCAGTCCATTAAATAAAAAAATACTGAAATGAATATAAGGGTGATAACAGTTGTTAGAGAAGTTATCTGATCGAATGTTTTGCATAATCTCGATGTGAAGAGGGGGAAAAGAGTCAAACTATACAAAAACTGACCAATGGTAAGACGGTATTCTATTCTGGAATTTGGGGAAAAATTTTCCTAAACAGTGAAGTTTTCTGAGAAAATTAACATGTATGAACTTGTGCAATCTCTATCAAATTTTCTTGTCTTGAAACACAATGTTTTATTTTTTGAGTTTTTGCTATACATTTTTCCGGAAACCATTGAAATTTATGTTGAAAATTGTCTGTAAATTTCTGAAATGTCTTATAGATATATATATATCACATTTAAACAATCAATGCCCTGCTTTGATATATAAAAAAGCACAAAACAATGCAGTGAAACTATAGAGGTGGTATTTTTAAATTTTCGAGACAAAGCCGCTGTCAATAGAAGATGTTAATTTTTTTCAGTGCAACTGAAAATCCCTGTATTTATAACTTAGCATCATTTTCTGAAATCCATAAAAACCTATTTGATAAATTCAGTATGCACTAGTCAACGTTAACTATATAATAAATGAAGAGTATGCTAACTATATAAATACATGCAATTAAATAATATTACTTCCATTCATTACATTTGTAATATTAAATATAAATTTATTTAGCGAGGGTTAAAAATATAATTCGTCGTTGAAATATTATAAAATATCATTTAACTAATAAAATTTTTGTATTAGTTTATAAGGTTGCTATTTTAAGTCAGTTTTATCATACATCATGCTATAATAAGGAAAATGCAGTTCAGAGTATTCAACAATTGTTTCGACTATTGTTGTATATTATTCTTATACACTATGGTTACTGGTTATGTCCTTTGTAACCATGTTTTTATTTACGTAGTCCAAATCACAATCAAAGAAAATAGTCAAATAAACCTATAAAAAAGAGGCATACTTGCAGGCCTGGAGAACTAAAACCTTTAATTTCGTGCCCCCTCTTGAACTTCATAAGATAATTAATTATACTTTGTTTATTACACTGAAATTAAATTAATCAATTAATTTACCTTCCCATATTATTTTACCTTACATTTTGAATGGTATCTTATATGACCTTTTACATTACTATTTTATTTTGTACTTATTAGACATAAATATTTTTAATAAAACTCCCTTTACGGAGATTTTACGCTAGAAAGTTATTATATTGTTGCGAATAAACCACATACTTACGCCATAGCTATTCTATACGGCTTGGTAAAATCCTAAAGTTTTCTGAAAATCCTATTTTTTCAAGATCTCTTAAAAACTGCTGATTATATTTTGAGTGTTATAAAGCAAATTTAAGTTCAGTAAAACAAATTGTATCTGGAAAAAGTACATTATTTCCCTCCAAGTTAAAAGCCATTAAGCCATAACGTGTAAAGGGCCACTCTTTCAGCAACACAGTTATGCAAATGTAATTGTGTTTTCTGAGTTTAATATCTCCTCGGTAATCGTTTTGTGTTACTAGCGAATATAAAGGTATGGAATATTTAAATATTTTGTAAACGTTTACCTCGTGAAAAAATCTTCCATTATTTATAAAAAAAATTAATTATTTAATCTATATTTTAAGAAATATTCAATTGTAAACGTTTATAATTAATTCATATCGTAATAAACCTGGACACTTACCTCTCGCTGACGTCAGAGCTTACTAATGGTTAGCAAAATATAGCTCTTAGTAAAGCTATTAAATTGAGGTATAATTAACTCATTAAGTATGTTTGTTATCTAGGTGTTATGAGATGCAGTATTAAACAATTACATCCATCTGTATTATCCAGCTTTCCTGACTCAAAGCCTCTTAGTGCACGACTGGCTTTAGGAGATAACCGTCTATGGTCAAATGCTCATATAAAAAATACATGACATACAACACTTAAATGTAAACTGTTTGTGGGATAAAACATGTGATGAGGAAAAAATAAAAAAATAAACTTATTCTGAACACTAATTAATTTTAAACTCACAAGTAATAATATTAAATTACTTAGTTTATATTTTTATGAATTTCATTCAGGAGTTCATGCATAATGTATGTGTCGCTCTCAACGATATTGCTGAAAATGTGTATTACGCAGCTGTTTAGCAATAGTTGTTCAAAACCAATGTAGATTCGTTGCTTTTGAAAGCTCATAGACGCATTTAGAATAAAAATATTTGACTATTTTACGTACTATATTTTTTTAATAAACTACATTATTTTCCAAACAACGCCTTTATAATAGCTCCTCACGCTAAAAGTTGGCATTTAATCTGTTCTTTTGTTATGTGGTGGCCTAAACGGTGGGCAAAATATAGACTAAAGCGTATAAGCCTGAGTTGGTATTTGCATGTTCCTTTCCTTTGACTGAAATATCCCTATTACACTCCCTGACAAAGTTCCACGCATAGATAAATAATCCATATAGAATGGGCAGAGTAAGTTTGAAAAGTATGTTATTACTGTATGTTATTTATTTATTTTTTAACTCCAAAAGACTAAAAAATCTAGACTGGATGTATTAGTTTAACTATGTTCTAATGTATAAATATTTAAAACGAAATAAATATTATTTTTAGATTAATATTAAAAATAACTCACTTGTTAGAATGTTGTGTAGTAATTGTAACTTTTTTAGGTCAAAAGTACCTAAAAATAGGGACAATTTATCTTTATACTTGTGAAATTTGTCAAGGTATTGATGACAAAGTAAAAAGCAACTAATTATATTGCTTGAATATTAAATGTAAGCAGTATTTTGAATACACACAAAAAACTCCATAATTAATATTTACAAACAATAGAATTTGCTACAGTTAAACTCTAGTTAGTCAGGTGTATGTGGAAAAAAGTATGGATAAGTGAGAAGCCATTGCATGATAACATATTTTATTTCAGTACAACATAATGTCGTGGTGGCCTAGCTACTAGTTATCAAAATAATTTGAAGTTGAAATACTAGTTATCAAAATGCTTTGAATTCTCTAAATTTCAATAATAGATCTTATTGAGCTATGATTTGTTTTGAGGTACACGGTGTCTTTATAGTGCAGCACGATTGGTTTTTGTCCCTCAACAATATTAATTTACTTATAATTTCAGTGTTGATTTGGAACAATTGTTAAAATATCCTAAATTAAAACATTGTTTTTGAAATTTGTTAATGATGGAGTATCGTATGGGGAAGACAAATGTTGTTGGACATTTGCCATCATTTCGTGAAAATTACCAATGATGACGTTTCGATTTGGTAGAACCCAAACCTTTTTCACGTGCTAAAAACTAAATTACATCTACACAAACATGTTATAAAACTACGTTCTTAAACTAATAAACCTATCTACATTAATAATTATCTACATTTTAACCTAGATCATAGATTGGGGTACAACAAAATGAACTTCTGCTAAATATAAAAATGTTAACAGGGTTAAATTAATATAACCAATTAGGCGCTGCCAAGGTCACAAAATCAACGAAAAAATTTAAAAAACACAATTAAATTAATATTCAAATCAGACTGACATTTCAGTTTTATTTGAGGATATTTGAGACTTTGGACAGATTTCAAGCCACTTAGAGTAAGAATCCACAACCAACATTATATTTTGATTTGCTATGGGGCCTAGAAAATCAATGTGTAATCTCCTCCATGGAGCATTTTCTGTTTCCCATGGATGCCAGACTTTGGCAGGATCTTTTTGGTTAATTTGACAAGGATTACAATTCTTCCTCATTAGATTAAATTAACTAATCATAAATAAAATAAACATTAGGTACCTGAAAAACACTATTAATTTAAAATAACATTAAGCATGCACATATATATTTAGCAGAAGTTCATTTTGTTGTACCCCATTCTATGATCTAGATTAAAATGTAGATACTTATTAATGTAGATAAGTTTATTAGTTTAATAATGTAGTTTTATAACATGTTTGTGTAGATCTAATTTAGGTTTTAGCACTTGAAAAAGGTTTGGGTTCTACCAAATCAAAAAGTCGTGATTGGTAATTTTCACGTAATGATGGCAAATGTCCAACAAACTTTGTCTTCCTCATCCTAAATTAAGTTAGAAGTCCCAAAAATGTGTTCATTTGTATTTAGGTCGTAAATGCAAAGCACTTGTTCACAGGTAATTAAATCAAGATGGTAAGTGTTCTCAGCTCATATAAAAATAATAAAATCAAATATTTGAACCTGAGCTCAATTTTATGATATATTGTATTTAAAATAATTTTCGAATCAAAATAAGAGCATACTAATTGATTATTTTTAAAACCTAAAAAAAACCACTGTTTCTGTTCATTTTGATTTAAACACACCCTTAAATTTTATGACATTAATCTAATAAATGTTGTATAAATATTTATCACTTAAATTTTGATTTTTCATAATCATATTAATATAGATATTATATTATCAAAAATAGTTACATGGATTTAATCATGACACTAAACATATATTTTATTCTACGAGCAACTGTATATAACGATGTTTGTTAAAAGTAATGAAACATTTACAATGCCAGGACAGTTAATCAAAGGATTAAATAAAAAAAAATTGGGTGTGCGTCGGACCACACGGTGGAAGTTATACTTCTTTGGCCATTCTCATACACCCACTCACGCACACAAACAGACAGGATATATAAATGAAATATAAGACATTTTTCAATATTATTCAATATATTTATCTTCAATATATTATACGTGACTTCATTATTATATTATACACCTATATTATCATTATCAGTAATTTCTTCGATTAAATTTCTTCGATTAACAATCGATTAATCGATAGTTCTTAAAAATTTGTTCTTACTTTTCAGCGTGACGCGGTTTCTCGACCAACATCCCATCCCAAAGTGTCTAACGGGCGCAAAGAAGTATAACTTCAAAAACTAAGAAAATCACAGGTTTATTTACTCGTTGAAACCCTTCGTGAGCTGTTTGCACTCGTAATGTTAACTAAATTCAAGCTGCTTACTTTTAATATTGGACAAAAATACGGCACGTTTATTCACCATACATTCATATTTCCTAACTTTTTGCGTTTACAGCTAAGAATCCCTTTTCAGCCGTCAGGTATTTAAGAAAATCTCAACGGGAAATCACTGTTTATAGTCTAAATAAAAATGATGCGCGAAAAAACGCACAAATTAGGCCTTCTTCAATTATTATAGCTCGGATAGCTACTAATATATTAAATTTAAACTTCAAAGACTATTGAATTTATTAAGTACATACAATACCTTTTTTGGGTGGGTCTTCACCACTCTAATAGCATAGTTGAGTGGGAGGGATCAGAAATACTGAACATGTAGAGGTGAGGGGGTCAATACCAACTAATTACCATGATTAGTAAGTCAATCATCATTAGGACCACTATGTTCTAGAGGAAATATTTTTTATTACTTGAGCAATTAAATAATTGCTGCAAAATTATGATTTTTGTTGGTAAAAATTATATTGATGTAGAAAGTTTACAATTTATGTATTCTAAGGCAAAAATTTTATTTCATAACACATTTATTTATTTCGTAACAACAGTAAAAACTTTTGAAAGTCAAAAATATATCTTTAATTTTCATTTCTTATGTTACTTTTTGAACATAGTACTCGAAATAATTTCATTCATTACCCAGTAAGTGTACAATGAGTACATGGCCATTAGGATGCCTTAATGGCCTTAGGAGCAGCCGTAGATAAGGGACTAAGGCACTGGCTTGCCATGCTAGTACATTTTGCCCTGCCGCTACCGTGGTTCGGAAGTCACGTAAGGCCGTTGGTCCCCAAGTTAAGTGTTAGAAGGGGCTCCTTAGCCCTAACTTCGCCTGGTAAAATAAGACAAACTTTAACTTTTTTTTAAGTGTTAAGACTAACAGAACTTGACTGACTTTTCCTTTGGCTTTAACTGCACTAGTTGTCAGCCATTATCACACACGTTTGTTGATATGGAATCGACATCGTACTCGCTTGTTTGGCAAAAGTTCATCTGCCTGAATAACTCAATCTTGGTGTAAAACCTTTCAAGTATTCTCCTTGAAGGAGGCAATTATCCATGTTCCCCTGTGACAGTTATGTACACAGTCCAGGAAGTTTACTGTTCTAACAAACAGCATGATTATAAAATCGACTTTGTTGTAAAATTTTTCAAATCACCTCAGACAGTAGCAATATGAATTCGTTTTATTACTTTAACATCAATCTATATTTTGTTTGAAATGTTTATTTAATATAATAAGAAGATTATTTTAAATTCTAGAAAAGAAAAACCCAATCTCATAATATTATGAAAACTACCTCATATCTAATATTTATTTATTAAAACAGTAATTGAAAAATTGTTTCCATAAATATGATCAAATAAATCCCATCAAATATATATTACTACAGATTTTGTCGTAGGTAGACAAGCAAAAATAAAATACGGCTTTGAATATTATAGAAAATTATTTATGTGACGCAACCTTTTTCAAATAAGTTATTAAAACCAGTGCGGTAGTATTTTAAAAATGCATATATTTTATTTGTTTAAGACTGTATTGCTTTAGATTACCTAACGATTTTTTTCCTTTTAAAAAATAAATAAAATAAAAGTAAAAATAAAATAAATATAAAAATAAAATAAAATAAAAAGTAATAATAGATGGTTAGTGTAACATTTATTAAAAATGTAACATAATTGGTTAAAAATAAATATAACAATTCGAACACTGAATTCATACATTAAACTAAATTTTGTAAGATATAAACTCAGTTATAATAACAGTTAAAACAAGATTCACTAGGTAACCGTTGTTACTTGCTATATATTGGTGCTCATTATAAGAAAAAAACATTATATTTAGAAATAATATAGCATTTTAATATCAGGGCAAATATAATAATAAATTATTGAAATTTTAAAATTATTTAGAACCTTAATTTTTTTATTCAATTCGACGATATTGGATGGAACGTAGACCATCTTCTTGGTCATTTTATAATGTCGTCAAATCAAATAAAAAACTATAAGTTATTTAATCATTTTACATATTTACAATATATTAATTATAAACAAGTAAAATTGTCACGTTCAATCTTGTAAAACAAGAGAACCAGGTTTTATTTTTTACAAGAAGTATAGACATGATAACTACACCCCAACTGTCGACTAGTCAAACAAACTTCATTAATTGCCTTTAGTTTGTTTTCTAATTTTAGAGGTATTTTTACTTTTTACAAATATTTTATATATAATAATATTGCAATATATGCTATGTTTCGAATTTTTATTCCAGTGAATGGTTATATATTTGAGATTTTGCACATAAAAATATAATATCAAAGGAAAAACATTCAACAGTATTTGACCTAATACATTGCCTATTTGTAAGTTTGATTTCAGCGTTATTTGAATGTTCAATAGTAAACAATAACATGGTTTTGCCATACCACATGAAGCCATCTGAATGATATATTTCAATTTACTTTTTTTTTAAATATGTTATTCAATCAATTATTACATAAAGTACTTACATTGTACTTCATAAACTCCCTAGAGTTGACAGTTATATATAGTATACTTAGATATCTAACAAACTTTAAATTAGGAAAAATGTGGTAGATAAACATACCAATTTGAATTAAACAAAATATCAAATAAAAACACAACAGGTAAATAAATAGTTACAACAATGACAATAGATAAATAGTTTTTACAAATAATTTCAAAATATCAAAGAAAACCGAACAAAAACAACACTGGGGTCATAAGGAATTTGTATTGTGAGAGGATATATAACATTTATTGTATTATATTTATTCACAATATTATCAAATTTTATAGTTTAAAGTTTTAGTTTGGCTGTGACTTTAGTATACTTATCACATGTAAACTTGTATTTGATTTGATTTGGCAGTTAAATTTTATTTGATTTGATCTACCAAAATTGTAGATACAAATAAAAAAATGTATTTGATTTAAAAATCTAAATTTGTACATCAAATGGCTCATGTATTAGGGTCAGTCATGACCAATTCTCCATCCATGCTCTTAGTATATTGTGCATTCATCCATTCGCCCTCCCCCCTCACATTCAATGAAATATTGATTCGTTATTTGATTTCCATATCTGGAACCGATACATAAACTTTACTGATGAACATCTACATAGGATCAGTATATGTAATAGGTAAATTTATGTATATTTTCATAAAGTGGTTGACTCAGGACTTAATAATGAGTCATAACGACAAGGAATAATATTTTTAGAGCTCCCCAACAAAAGGTACTTATATTGAATCAGCTCCCCAACCAAGTTTCTATATTAAACAAAACTGAACATGTTTGTGAGAAAGAAGTTTAAAATGACTCTATAATATATTTTATATCTAGAACATTGTATTTTTTTATAGTTTTGTTAGTATTTTTTAAATCTGTATTTCTGCCTTATACTATTTCACTATTTCAAAAGTTATGTCATAATCAACATTTGTATTTTTTATGTACGTCCGAGTCATTGATAAATAAAGGAAAATAAATATAATTAAAATGTCTTTCATGTTTAAGAAAGTGCAAACATCTTATGAAAATAAAACATTTTCTATACAATTCTAGTAAGTATTTTTCATGTACTAAGAACAAAGTCAGAGAAATAATACATTTGATTGAAATATTTTATATTTTTGAGATACTCACAGGAAACATTTTAAAACGAAATTTTTAAAGTGGTTATGGACACTGCATGGTGTCCATTATACATATTCTTTAAAAAAACAAGGAAAAGAATGCTCCAGCCAACCTCATCTGATGTTTATGCAAGTGTCCGGTGACACACCTGCAGGATTTGCTTTGCATCTATAGTATCTCTTTCCTTGTTTAGGTAAGTGTATTTAATATGAAAATATTTCAAATCGAACTTTTTATTTAAAAAGTTTATTCATATATGTTGTTATGTTCATACAATTAATTATATTATTAAATATTTCTTATGTTCTATTTTTTTTTTTTTAAATTACAGGACACATTGGGAACTATAGTAATTATTTTGCTATAAATCACAACGTGTCATATATAAAAGATGTTAAAATACAGCTGAATGTCTTAATTCTTCTTTTGTATTCCTCTATTAGTTCTGCTATAAAGACATTTTTAATAGTAGAACGTGTTATATTGTATTACTATATTATATTCAACATTACGAGATTTGCATATTAAAAACTCATCCTATTTAGATATCAGTAACTCTATCTGCTTAGATATGTCAGTAATTATGACGGATTACCCACCAAAACAAATACAACACCTGCGTCCCTGACTGAATGACGTTACTAGACTAATGGCGACATATGTTTGATAAATGTGCAGAGCTATCAATCTGGGTCAGTACCATCAATTTAAAGAGGACAGATTTAAGTCTTTAAAATAACAATACACTTTTAAAATTAATAAAAGTAAAATTTATTGAATCATAAAACAAACAAAAATATCGCTTTTCTTAAATTACGATATGTATGAGTACCCTATATATTTTTAAGCCAACGTTGTCCAAAATTTATTTTATTATTTAGCAATTTCTCTAAATAAACGATTAAATGTTTATTGTTCCAGGATATACTTACGCAGTCAACACTATTTATTTTTAGTCTTCAGAAGATGATCTTGTCAGTGAACCCCATGTACTGCACATATATTTAACCAACGTTTCAACTTCTATACTAACTTCCATCCACAGGGAAGTAGACACCATACTGTAGACACCACTAACTGCCCAAGAGTTCCGTGGCCGGAGATTATAAAGGCGTGTGTTATTTACATTTTTAGATCTTTTTAATCTATTATCACCCTATTGACAAAATCAGCCTTCCTTTTCCACCATCTTATCACTTTAGACAGCTAATCTCAGCAGAGAGCGAGCGAGCGAGCGAGCGAGCGAGAGAGAGAGAGAGAGAGAGAGAGAGAGAGAGAGAGAGAGAGAGAGAGAGAGAGAGAGAGAGAGAGAGAGAGAGAGAGAGAGAGAGAGAGAGAGAGAGAGAGAGAGAGAGAGAGAGAGAGAGAGAGAGAGAGAGAGAGAGATGTGATAGCCCAAAGTCCAACAGTCCCACCACCACTAAAACAAAATTCTTTATATTTGCCAAAACAAAAATAACAAAAAAAACAAAAAAAAACAAAACAAAACAAACAAAAACAATATTTGCCAGACTCCTTTCATAATCATTGCACACTTTAAGCTAGAAATCACCAGTTTTTATCCCTCCAGTGTTCCCCGTTTCATTTCTTGTTTTGTTGTACATTTTCCTTCTATGTTCCTAATCTTATCAATCTCTATCGTTTTCATCCTAATATTCTGACTGTGTTTTTTTATACTTTTGTTGTTTATTTATCGAATCCAAAGTCTCCCTTTCTCCTTCTTAGGTTATTTCTCGCCAATAGTTCCTCGCATTCTCTCCGTTCCTCTTCAAAAGCCTTACACTCTATCTCTAAGTGGGTTTCTGTTTCAAATTCTTTGCATTCACAAGTCTTCTTTCACAAATTAGAATCTCTTAATTAAATTAAAGGCTTTGAAGTCGCGTCCTGTCATAAACCGTTGTAGTTGTGGTACACTTCCCAGTCCTCTTCGAATCTCTTCCTCACAATTAACATGTATTCCTATCTCACTTGCTGCCCATATTCACTGCCACTCGTCTAATGTGGCAGTGAAGCTGGCTGTTTTCCTTTCTGCTCTGTTCTCCATAGCTTCAACGAGCAGATCGATTGAAATTGCAAAGAAACTGGGACAATAATTTAGAGGCTATAGTTAACACTGTTTGTTAAATAAGGATAAATATACATTTATTTGTACCTCAGAGAAAATATTAATATATAAAACATGTTGAATATATTGTTGTGTATTTAATGAGCTTATTAGCACAAAATTTCTCCTGTACTATTACATTACCTGTAACTATTGAACGATCAATCAACTACAAATAATATTTGTAGCTATAAGTATTCTAATAAAGAAGACACATTCTAAATTTATATCTTTTTACTTTAATGATGTATTGAGACACGTAATATTTTAGACTAATATGTTATTATTAAGCATTAAAAATCTGAATAACTAATATCATCATACAATTAAACAAATACTGACGAAGATATGATTGATATTTTTTTATATGACAATTCCCGACTACTAAGGCTAAATAACTTAGAGGTTCAACAAAATACTTTTACCGAAAAGTAAGCTGAACTATAAAAAAATTAAGTTATGAAAGTTAAAAAAAATCAAGCAGCTAAATTTATTTGCTGAGTCTTAATATATATGTTTAACCTCATTTAATTTTAAACCATTAGGTATATTTAGAAATTTTGTAGTAAGTTTATTCGTTGTAATTCCAAAACCTATGAAAATAAATAAAAACAATAGTTTGAAACTATATTAAGAACCGGCACCCTTTTATACAATATAAATACTTTCTTTATATGTTATTTAATATAATTCAGGACATTAGTGGATGGAGGAAAAAGAAGGAGTCACATTCCAAGGGAGGGGTTGAGAGGGGAGCTTACAATGTCGATGTCTCTGAATTATGTATTAGTATTATTAGCATTTCCTAAACGACCTCTATGCCAAAAAGTCATTTATATGCTGTCTCAGTTTTGTCAGAGGATAAGTTCCATATTTTTAAGTATAAAAATAAAAATATACCAAGCTAATAAACCTTTTATGTCTATTATACCCATAAACTATATGTTTATACTTTTTGATTAGTATTTTTGGTATCTATATCGTTTACTTTAGTTTTTAAAGGCCTTTGAAAATTTATTGAACTATAATTATCTATTAAACACCTGATATTTGTATTAAGCACTATACTACTAGAAATTATAATATCTTTTTAAACAAGTATACTCAATAAAACGTCAGCATACATTCTCTTTAAAATGGATGAGATATCATAACAATCGACATTATATCCACAAATGTTCAATCCTTGAATTAATTAGTTGGTAGTACGCACAAAGTTAGTAAGGTTTCTTTTTTATTACTTTTGCAAATTCTGAATGGTTCTATTGAAAAAAGGACACACAATGTTCACCCCATTATATTTTTTGAAATAGGTGACTGGATATGATTCTTATAAAGGGACATACTTTATTACTCAGGAAGTTAGATATAGAACTATTCTTTCCACAAAATGTCATTTCATTTAAAAATTTTCATGGCAATTAACATGACAATAGGCCACGTTCTGTTGGCGAGTCCTTAACGATTGGTTGCGAAATACCAATCATAAGCAGCAGTAACCATTGGTTGGTTAGCTCAACAGTTACGAGTCAAGCTTAGAAATAATAAATTAAATAATTCTCATGAATTCAAGAGGCAATTACTAATGACAATAACGCAAGGAAGGTTAGTGTGCATAATATCTATCAACTAAACAATCTTGTACAGTTGATTTCAGTTATTTTTCATGTAAACATTGCTGGAACCCATGAAGATGGAAGGTTATCACGCCAGTGATGGAACAATTCCATTCTGCTGTTAAACTCCTATATGTACTAAATATAACACTCAGATCACTTTCTGTCTAGTCCAATTATAGTTAGTTTTCCACAAGAATGTTGCAAGCATCGATAGTAATTATTAAATTGTCCTGTTTAAATATTGCCTTATGATTTTATAATTTAAACCCCTGTTTAAATCATCAATATAACAAATATCGTATTTGACGATTTCATTATGCTAAAGACCAATTTCAACACTCAAAATTGCATGTAAATTTCAACATTAATATGAATTCGGCTTGTTTAGAAGTAATATTTACAAGTAGATGTAAATTAAAACACGAGATTCATGATAGGAGATGTGGGTATGCATTGGTAAATTTATTATTTATACTTATACTGAAACGTATAATTAATATACATACAAAAAATTTCGGTAACTAATACTAAATAACTAATAAACAGTAAAATTAAAAAAATCTTTTATTCAACTATGAGAATGCCTCTTAAGTATTCTTTCTAAGATCTTTGTCGAGTAAGGTTGAACACTGCAAAAGGTGAAATATGAGCAGGAAATTAAACCTAATGGTGAATAATGGTCTACACTGTTCTCTCTCACTCCTCACAACTTGAAAAACCAATGAACAAGTTGCATTTTTTTGGTAAATTAATTCTAATAAATGAACCTAGACTAGTAATTAAGGCAATTTTTTAGCTTTAAGAATCATTCTACTCATAGTTTTAAGTTTGCTAATTTTATTTACTGACTGAAACCTTGTGAAAATTGTAAGCTTTATGCATGTGAGGTTGGTGACAAATTTCTGTAACGTTTCTAAACATGGATTATTATGTAACGTAGTATTATGGAAACATTACATATACACTGAATGGATGCAGATTGTTTAAGAGTTTTTCTCTGCCTCGATGAATGTACTACTACACATATGGTACTAAAGTTATTGAAATACTAGTAGATCTATTAAGAACTCAAGAAAATTGATTGTAATTTATAATTTATTATTGAAATAGAAACCTCTGATAACATTGTATTCAATTGGTTTAGTTATTGTTTTAATTAATGAACAAACACAAAAGCAACATCCATCGTAATTCGGATCAAACAATTCATAGCGCACCTAATGTTACACAATTACCTTGTGTCCAAAGTTTGATACATGGTCTAGCAAACAAACCCCTTTAAAGAATAAAACTTTCAAGAATATTATATGAATAAATGTGATTAAATTATATCAACAATATGTAATAGATAGATTAATTTTGATGCTTATAAATGGTATTTCCAGTCTTTATCTAAAGACTAACTCCGTCAAATTTAAAGAAGTTTTGGTTGGTAATATATATAATATATATTTATAAATTATAACTTACCGAACTCTTCTGAACATTTAATTGAAAAGAATTACAACTTTCGTAAATATACGAAACTAAGATACTATCCGCATTGATCCTAAAATGTAAGTAGTTGGAAATGTTTATAAGCATACAAAAAATATTAACCACCATTACAAATATTTAAGTTCCTAACAATCAAGTTAAATTTCATGAACAAATTATAACCATCTCTATCATGAACGTAAAAATCTAAATTTTTAACCATTGATTTAATACACAAATAGATTTCCCATCCAATGTTAAATTTTGAGTCTCAAAATATCAGCTGTTCTTGTGGTTCATAGTGGAGCGCTATTGTAGTCCCATGTAAATTAAATGCAGTTTAAACCAGCTGTGGTTGCGGGCCTCACTAATTAACAATATTACTGCCACAAATATTCCCATTAGATGGTTTATCTATTGTAGGTGGATATATTGAAAGGTTTAACAAAACATCAAAATCAGAACAAATGATTTCTGTTATCTTAATTTATACTGTCATAAAAATATATGTGAAATATTCATTGTTTTTATAGTCTTACTCTTCAACATATAACAGCTGATAATGATTAGTATGTGTGTGTGTGTGGTATTTTTAAAATATTTTTTATATTTTAATTTTACCAACTTGAATATAATCACTGATAAAACAAGGTTTGAGATAACGAATTTATACAATATGTTACATTTGCATTTTCAGTATAACGAATATTTATAAAATTTGGGAAAATACTAAATTTCCTTAACTCGTGTTAAATTATTAATCATACAAATCCTACAAGAATATATTAGGTGAAATTGACGGTAAACGTTTCTAATTAATTTGGCAGCAATTTCAATGTAATAGTAATTTAAATCATGTACCTAAACTGCTTTGGTATTTGCTATTGTTACAGTTAATTTTGAGTTATTAAATATATTGTTACTGCATTAATATTATTATTAACAATTATTAAGTATTTAATATTAATCATAATTATTTAGGGCTGGTGTTATAAAACAATTATCTTATGCCAACCGGTGACTGTAAATAATCATTTACAACAATGTATAAGTTTTTATAACAACTTAAAATGTAAAAATAAATGTTGCTGATTATCTATTGGTAATACATTAGTAAATTACAAACCATATAGGCAGTATTATAATAATTATAGTAAAAAAATCATTTTATATGTTTATTTTACTTAAAAAACTAATATAACTGAATCTCAATAAATAAGTAAAAAAACTTAAATATTTGTGAAGAAAATCTTAGAATTATTATTGGTTTCTAGATAAGCTATTTTCTAAAGAACACAACTTTAAGATTTGTTCGGTTTTAGCAGGAATTTTATAAATTAGAATTGTAAAGCATAATATGTTTACATTCCAAAATTAAATATAAACTGGCTCAAATCTTTTTTTACTTTGCCACAAAATCATGTGATTTTAATATAACTTTTGATGTTTATGTCATCATAACAATGCACGATTAAGGTGCATTGTTTATGGAAGACCCTTCTACAATATTAAAAAGTGATTAAAAGTTACGCCAACAATTGGAAAAAAATACTTTGTTGATTCTATTAGTACTTATAAATTTAAATATTTATAATATGATACAGTTTATTAAAATAAACATTGTAGTTTTGATTATTCTGAATGAAATTATGCGAAAACATACGAGGTAACTCTCTAAAGAATAATAGTTTGCATTACTTAGTTGTGTATTTTCAATAAAGTTACAAAGTGTTTTAATCTAAAATGTAAATATTTTTAAAAATTCACAATTACTAACACATATTATTATGTATTCATTGTTAATCAATTTTTTATACAGTGAAATATTTGATTATTTAATTAATATAAGATGTTTTTGGCCTAAATACCTATATATATGTAGACTGAAATACAAAAATTTATTGGCAGGATGGGCAAGTTTGTAAGGACAATTAATGATGACGTGTGAGCATTCAATTCTGTGGGCTTATTAGGTATTTGCGTTAATGCATATTACCAGCATCTGGTTGTAATTGTATTCAGCATGTATTAACACTTATCCTAACACATATTTGGTTCATTATAAAAATTGGATTTTCTCCTAGTGTCTGTTACAACAATTTACGAGTAAAATACAGTTTGTTAGAAGATTATTTTACAATGAATCGTGGAAATAAATATTTTTGAAATAAAAAAAAAGTCTTCAAGGTGTTTTTTGTTATTCGTGTACATCTTTTTGAGTCAATTTTCTTATTTTCCATGGATAAATCTATAAAATATATCAGTGATACTGTGCAGTATTTTCTCCGTCGTTTCCATCACATGAACTAGCTCTAGTGCTCTACAGAGTGGTTCCACTAAGTTCGATAGTTTTGGTTGCACACACAGATAATATAACACAAGTTTACTTATTTCATTTTATAGTTTCATAAAATAATACTAAATATGTAATATAGAGTGTTTAATAATTGTTTTCGTTATTTCGAGCTGAGCTATAATAGCTTTGGCACATTTCCTCAATGCCTCTATGCCAAATAAAACAATTATTTGGCATAGTCTAAGCTTACATTAGAGTCTAGGTACGATATTGTAGATTAGACAGTAAATTTTCAATTCGTAATACTTTTTATTCGGGTCCTTAAGTTTGAAGGAGGTTATTTTATTGCAATAACAGTTGTGATTGAATTACGTAACATGGTACCTTATGAACAGCTATGTAATAAATATAGTGTACAAAAAACGTACTTGTAATGAAAAATATTAGTTATTCATAGTGAAATAAAATTTTTTTATTATTTTCACTGTACTAAAACGACATTTTAATAATTTTCTGTACATGGCCTCATTACCAACTTAAAAAAACACTTGTATATATAGTTTTTAAGGTTAAATAGGAAAGTTTAAAGCTGTTTTTACCTTTAAATCTAAAGTAGAAATAAAATACAGTTTTAAAAAGTTTAAGGGTGGTATGATATTTTTGTGGTCTATTTAGCATTAGGCTATTAAACTATGTCATACTAGTAATTAACATCAGATCACCTGCAGCGCTGTAATATTGCATATTGGTTCCCCCGTATTTGTTGTTTAGACCGTACATACTGTGCACAAGCAGGTTAGAACACAGCGTTTTTGTCAGCACTGTTTGTGGAGTTCTAAAACTTAAAGGTGTGACCATTACTCGGGATATTTTCCCCTCCTATTCAATTGGGATGTTGTTAAATTCTGATTCAGTTAAGTAGTAATGACAGGACACTCTGGCTTAAGGTATGCAAACTAATATCTGTTTCTGTTTACCATTATTGTCCGACACTTCGTCTATTGCGATTGTCTTGTATTGATAACCATAACTGAATGTATTTTAGATCAGAACATTGTCTAGTTATTCCCACTGAAACAATGATATATTTTCGGACCCAATGCAGAAGAAATTAAACTAGGTATCAAACTAAGAATGCAACGAGACTGTGTTAAACTGTGCGTGAAAACATTTCTAGTCTACTCAAACATTCATAGTTCATACATAAACCTCAGTCATAAACGTTACTTTATGGGGTGATTAGCGAGGATATGTGCATCATTAAACGTTTATTACAGTAAGAGGTAAAGTGTTCACTATACAGGAGGTCAGAAGGATGCAATGAAATCTAAAAAATCTGAAGTATTTGTAGGATGTTAATAAGTGGATTACATGAATGGAGTATGTGTGTGTAGGTTATACATGAGTTGTGTGTTTTTGAGTTATGAATTCAATATTTAAAAGAAATGTAAGAAGTGAAGTATATATTTACAGTATATTTCACATACATGTTACAGTAAATGGGATATAAGTCGTATATTCCATTGCAATTAACCGTGTAGTTGTAGAAATATCATAATCACGCTCAACAAAAATGTATGTAAAGTTTAAACTACACTCCCTTAACTAAGGATAAGGGCAACTGCCCTATCTACTAAGGTAATAATAAATAATGTAGCCCTTAGTTAGTTACTATGACAACACTCGTTCATCTACACTCATTCGCCCCTCATATTCGCCCATATATACTATTGGCGTCTTACTAATTAATTAATGAAATAGTTTTGATCATGTGATTTATAGTATCCACATAACATTGTTTTTAATTACTCCACGATTTTCCATCTATAATTTTTACAAAATAGATTTTACACAGTAAAATAACTTTATTGGCTTAAGACTAAAACAATATTTAATAATTAACTAATATTTAATTTGCAACCGTTATTTCTTAGACCTAATTATAAAATGAAATATTACAAATAGTTCATAGTTTTACTTCAACCATTATCACTCCCTTGGAATTATATTATTCTGTTATATGGAAGGGAGGCTGTACAACGTTATAGTCCAGTACATTACCCACACCTGGGGGTGTAAGTGGGGTACTATCTGAGCTGTAATAGTAGCAAATTCAAGCCATTATCTGCCACTTGGTAGCACTAATTATCGTAAACTACTTGTCATTAATTATTTTGCCTCTCTACAATCAGCTGATAAGATATTTTCAAGAATGATTTTTTGTTGTTTACAATGTGTATCTACTGTAATATAGTACTTAATAATTATTAAAATGCCAGTCAATAGAACATATCTTAACAGGTTTGAAAAAAGTGTCGTTAGTGAAAATGAACAAGTTTCTGAATGTTTTAAACATAACGCAATTATATACCTATTATTTATTGTTATTATTTGCACCGAAACAATCCTTCACTGTGCCCCTCTATGCACCAGTTGACACAACCAACCGGTAATAACAAAAGGATGTGAGTTAGAAAAGTCAACCGTTCAAAACTTGAAGTGTTAAAACTAAAGTCATAGAATTTACAATTATTATAAATGTGATGTATATGAGAGTAATTATGCCTTGCCGGTTTTATTAGGCCATTCATAAACCTTTGGAATTAAAAAATGTTCTTAATTAAATGTTCGTAATACTAAAGCATCTAGTATAAATACAGGGTCAAAAACACCCTTATAGTTCCACTATAACATTAGAGCTTCAATTATGATTAATAAACTTATTTTTTTAACTAGATAGTAAGGGCCACAAACTAAATTTACAGTCCCATACATATTCATTTTAATAATTGTAATTTCTATACAGTAGCAGTTATTATTATAAGTTTGACAAATAGAGGAAACTGAACACTTGTGAATGTTGTAAGCAGGCAGGTGATACACTATTTATAAGCTATATAAATAGTGTTTAGGCTGTGACTGGAACTATTTATATAGCTTGGTAATAATTTTAGAACTATAAGTAATTTTTTAATTATTTTCATTGTTCGTTTTTATTATAATATTAACAGTTGTTCTTTTTCTATTTTTGACAAAATAATATTACTTAACTGATCAAAATTAAAACAAGTTTTTGGAACTGCTTATGAAATAGTCTAATAATTATGAAATACCATTAGATTCAATAATTATTAAAGAAGCAAACACGAAGTCGCCAGTGATTAATCATCAAACAAAGCACATGGTCCTTTTTATATAGGTTTCATAATTTATTTGGATATGCAGTATGGGTTAATTACTATATTAAATGATTTAACTTAATTTGGGTTTGCTTATATTAACGTCCAATCAACACTATTTAATCTTAGATATTCCGATTAAACTGATCAAAGGCTACTTTATTATGATATGTGTCTCTTTAATTTCTGACACAATTTGGTAATCCACTAAGAATATTAAATTTATTTCTTTCGAAAAAACCATATGGAAGGGATGTTGATGAATTTTATAGTGAATTGATAGTCCTTATTTTAAACACACTAACCATGTGGTTAATAAAAAATATTGTGCAATTCCACGAGCTATATTTATCCTCAATTTTATTGGATAAAATTAAAAGAAAACCCGATATTAGTTTTCTTTAAAATTATATAAGTAAGGAATTCTTGTGTATTAAGGTAAACAAAGACTAAGTATAGGAAATTATTTAAGAAACATTTTGTATGGTGGAGGACTACTAAAAGGTTTAGTTTTGTAATTAGAAAGGATCGTAAAGGGCAATACTATGGGCTGTCCTATCCATTATAAAAATACGGTATGTGGCTAAATGAAGGAAAGAAAAAATAAGAATCGTAACAGTAAGTGGTAGTTGTAAACACATCTCAACACAAACTTTACTCAACACGTCTTAATCCTCTTATCAGTTCCATAATAATGTTAATATAATATAGTTACAAAAACATCTCAACACCAACTTTACGCAACACGTCTTAATCCTCTTATCAGTTCCATAATAATGTTAATATAATATAGTTACAAAGACATCTCAACACAAACTTTACTCAACACGTCTTAATCCTCTTATCAGTTCCATAACAATGTTAATATAATATAGTTACAAAGCCATCTCAACACAAACTTTACTCAACAAGTCTTAATCCTCTTATCAGTTCCATAATAATGTTAATATAATATAGCTACAAAGACATCTCAACACTAACTTTACTCAACACGTCTTAATCCTCATTATTTTATCTCAAATTTTTACTATTATCAGTTCCATAATAATGTTTATATAATATAGTTACAAAGACATCTCAACACAAACTTTACTCAACACGTCTTAATCCTCTTATCAGTTCCATGATAATGTTAATATAATATAGTTACAAAGACATCTCAACACTAACTTTACTCAACACGTCTTAATCCTCTTATCAGTTCCATAATAGTGTTAATATAATATAGTTACAAAGACATCTCAACACTAACTTTACTCAACACGTCTTAATCCTCATTATTTTATCTCAAACTTTTACTATTATCAGTTCCATACTAATGTTAATATAATATAGTTACAAAGACATCTCAACAAAAACTTTACTCAACATGTCTTAATCCTCTTACAAGTTCCATAATAATGTTAATATAATATAGTTACAAAGACATCTCAACACTAACTTTACTCAACACGTCTTAATCCTCATTATTTAATCTCAAATTTTTACTATTATCAGTTCCTTAATAATGTTAATATAATATAGTTACAAAGACATCTCAACACCAACTTTACTCAACACGCCTCCATCCTCTTATCAGTTCAATTATAATGTTAATATAATATAGTTACAAAGACATCTCAACACCAACTTTACTCAACACGCCTTAATCCTCTTATCAGTACCATAATAATGTTATTATAAGCTAGTTACAAAGACATCCCAACACCAACTTTACCCAACACGCCTTAATCCTCTTATCAGTTCCATAATAATGTTAATATAATATAGTTACAAGGACATCGCAACACCAACTTAACTCAACACGCCTTAATCCTCTTATCAGTTCCATAATAATGTTAATATAATATAGTTACAAAGACATCGCAACACCAGCTTTCCTCAACACGCCTTAATCCATTACCAGTTCCATAATAATGTTAATATAATATAGTTACAAAGACAACGCAACACCAACTTAACTCAACACGCCTTAATCCTCTTATCAGTTCCATAATAATGTTAATATAATATAGTTAGATAGATATCCCAACACAAACTTCACTCAACACGCCTTAATCCTCTTATCAGTTCCATAATAATGTTAATATAATATGATTACAAAGACATCCCAACACCAACATTACTCAACACGCCTTAATCCTCTTACCAGTTCCATAATAATGTTAATATAATATAGTTACAAAGACATCGCAACACCAACTTAACTCAACACGCCTTAATCCTCTTATCAGTTCCATAATAATGTTAATATAATATGATTACAAAGACATCCCAACACCAACATTACTCAACACGCCTTAATCCTCTTACCAGTTCCATAATAATGTTAATATAATATAGTTACAAAGACATCGCAACACCAACTTAACTCAACACGCCTTAATCCTCTTATCAGTTCCATAATATTGTTAATATAATATAGTTACAAAGACATCGCAAAACCAACTTAACTCAACACGCCTTAATCCTCTTATCAGTTCCATAATAATGTTAATATAATATGATTACAAAGACATCCCAACACCAACATTACTCAACACGCCTTAATCCTCTTACCAGTTCCATAATAATGTTAATATAATATATTTACAAGGACATCGCAACACTAACTTAACTCAAAACGCCTTAATCCTCTTATCAGTTCCATAATAATGTTAATATAATATAGTTACAAAGATATCGCAACTCCAACTTAACTCAACACGCCTTAATCCTCTTATAAGTTCCATAATAATGTTAATATAATATAGTTGCAAAGATATCTCAACACCAACTTTACTCAACACGCATTTATCCTTTTATGAGTTCCATAATTATGTTAATATAATATAGTTACAAAGACATCGCAACAACAAATTAATTCAACACGCCTTAATCCTCTTATCAGTTCCATAATAATGTTAATATAATATAGTTACAAAGACATCGCAACACCAACCTAACTCAACACGCCTTAATCCTCTTATCAGTTCCATAATAATGTTAATATAATATAGTTACAAAGACATCGCAACACCAGCTTAACTCAACACGCCTTAATCTAATACCAGTTCCATAATAATGTTAATATAATATAGTTACAAAGACATCGCAACACCAACTTAACTCAACACGCCTTAATCCTCTTACCAGTTCCATAATAATGTTAATATAATATAGTTAGATAGATATCCCAACACCAACTTAACTCAACACACCTTAATCCTCTTACCAGTTCCATAATAATGTTAATATAATATGATTACAAAGACATCCCAACACCAACATTACTCAACACGCCTTAATCCTCTTACCAGTTCCATAATAATGTTAATATAATATAGTTACAAAGCCATCTCAACACAAACTTTACTCAACAAGTCTTAATTCTCTTATCAGTTCCATAATAATGTTAATATAATATAGCTACAAAGACATCTCAACACTAACTTTACTCAACACGTCTTAATCCTCATTATTTTATCTCAAATTTTTACTATTATCAGTTCCATAATAATGTTTATATAATATAGTTACAAAGACATCTCAACACAAACTTTACTCAACACGTCTTAATCCTCTTATCAGTTCCATGATAATGTTAATATAATATAGTTACAAAGACATCTCAACACTAACTTTACTCAACACGTCTTAATCCTCTTATCAGTTCCATAATAGTGTTAATATAATATAGTTACAAAGACATCTCAACACTAACTTTACTCAACACGTCTTAATCCTCATTATTTTATCTCAAACTTTTACTATTATCAGTTCCATACTAATGTTAATATAATATAGTTACAAAGACATCTCAACAAAAACTTTACTCAACATGTCTTAATCCTCTTACAAGTTCCATAATAATGTTAATATAATATAGTTACAAAGACATCTCAACACTAACTTTACTCAACACGTCTTAATCCTCATTATTTAATCTCAAATTTTTACTATTATCAGTTCCTTAATAATGTTAATATAATATAGTTACAAAGACATCTCAACACCAACTTTACTCAACACGCCTCCATCCTCTTATCAGTTCAATTATAATGTTAATATAATATAGTTACAAAGACATCTCAACACCAACTTTACTCAACACGCCTTAATCCTCTTATCAGTACCATAATAATGTTATTATAAGCTAGTTACAAAGACATCCCAACACCAACTTTACTCAACACGCCTTAATCCTCTTATCAGTTCCATAATAATGTTAATATAATATAGTTACAAGGACATCGCAACACCAACTTAACTCAACACGCCTTAATCCTCTTATCAGTTCCATAATAATGTTAATATAATATAGTTACAAAGACATCGCAACACCAGCTTTCCTCAACACGCCTTAATCCATTACCAGTTCCATAATAATGTTAATATAATATAGTTACAAAGACAACGCAACACCAACTTAACTCAACACGCCTTAATCCTCTTATCAGTTCCATAATATTGTTAATATAATATAGTTACAAAGACATCGCAAAACCAACTTAACTCAACACGCCTTAATCCTCTTATCAGTTCCATAATAATGTTAATATAATATGATTACAAAGACATCGCAACACCAACTTAACTCAACACGCCTTAATCCTCTTATCAGTTCCATAATAATGTTAATATAATATGATTACAAAGACATCCCAACACCAACATTACTCAACACGCCTTAATCCTCTTACCAGTTCCATAATAATGTTAATATAATATAGTTACAAAGACATCGCAACACCAACTTAACTCAACACGCCTTAATCCTCTTATCAGTTCCATAATATTGTTAATATAATATAGTTACAAAGACATCGCAAAACCAACTTAACTCAACACGCCTTAATCCTCTTATCAGTTCCATAATAATGTTAATATAATATGATTACAAAGACATCCCAACACCAACATTACTCAACACGCCTTAATCCTCTTACCAGTTCCATAATAATGTTAATATAATATATTTACAAGGACATCGCAACACTAACTTAACTCAAAACGCCTTAATCCTCTTATCAGTTCCATAATAATGTTAATATAATATAGTTACAAAGATATCGCAACTCCAACTTAACTCAACACGCCTTAATCCTCTTATAAGTTCCATAATAATGTTAATATAATATAGTTGCAAAGACATCTCAACACCAACTTTACTCAACACGCATTTATCCTTTTATGAGTTCCATAATTATGTTAATATAATATAGTTACAAAGACATCGCAACAACAAATTAATTCAACACGCCTTAATCCTCTTATCAGTTCCATAATAATGTTAATATAATATAGTTACAAAGATATTCCAACACCAACTTAACTCAACACGCCTTAATCGTCTTACCAGTTCCATAATAATGTTAATATAATATAGTTACAAAGATATCCCAACACCAACTTCACTCAACACGCCTTAATCCTCTTATCAGTTCCATAATAATGTTAATATAATATAGTTACAAAGACATCGCAACACCAACTTAACTCAACACGCCTTAATCCTCTTATCAGTTCCATAATAATGTTAATATAATATAGTTACAAAGACATCGCAACACCAGCTTTCCTCAACACGCCTTAATCCATTACCAGTTCCATAATAATGTTAATATAATATAGTTACAAAGACAACGCAACACCAACTTAACTCAACACGCCTTAATCCTCTTACCAGTTCCATAATAATGTTAATATAATATAGTTAGATAGATATCCCAACACAAACTTCACTCAACACGCCTTAATCCTCTTATCAGTTCCATAATAATGTTAATATAATATGATTACAAAGACATCCCAACACCAACATTACTCAACACGCCTTAATCCTCTTACCAGTTCCATAATAATGTTAATATAATATAGTTACAAAGACATCGCAACACCAACTTAACTCAACACGCCTTAATCCTCTTATCAGTTCCATAATAATGTTAATATAATATGATTACAAAGACATCCCAACACCAACATTACTCAACACGCCTTAATCCTCTTACCAGTTTCATAATAATGTTAATATAATATAGTTACAAAGACATCTCAACACCAACTTCACTCAACACGTCTTAATCCTCTTATCAGTTCCATAATATTGTTAATATAATATAGTTACAATGACATCGCAAAACCAACTTAACTCAACACGCCTTAATCCTCTTATCAGTTCCATAATAATGTTAATATAATATGATTACAAAGACATCCCAACACCAACATTACTCAACACGCCTTAATCCTCTTACCAGTTCCATAATAATGTTAATATAATATATTTACAAGGACATCGCAACACTAACTTAACTCAAAACGCCTTAATCCTCTTATCAGTTCCATAATAATGTTAATATAATATAGTTACAAAGATATCGCAACTCCAACTTAACTCAACACGCCTTAATCCTCTTATAAGTTCCATAATAATGTTAATATAATATAGTTGCAAAGACATCTCAACACCAACTTTACTCAACACGCATTTATCCTTTTATGAGTTCCATAATTATGTTAATATAATATAGTTACAAAGACATCGCAACAACAAATTAATTCAACACGCCTTAATCCTCTTATCAGTTCCATAATAATGTTAATATAATATAGTTACAAAGATATTCCAACACCAACTTAACTCAACACGCCTTAATCGTCTTACCAGTTCCATAATAATGTTAATATAATATAGTTACAAAGATATCCCAACACCAACTTCACTCAACACGCCTTAATCCTCTTATCAGTTCCATAATAATGTTAATATAATATAGTTACAAAGACATCGCAACACCAACTTAACTCAACACGCCTTAATCCTCTTATCAGTTCCATAATAATGTTAATATAATATAGTTACAAAGACATCGCAACACCAGCTTAACTCAACACGCCTTAATCCAATACCAGTTCCATAATAATGTTAATATAATATAGTTACAAAGACATCGCAACACCAACTTAACTCAACACGCCTTAATCCTCTTACCAGTTCCATAATAATGTTAATATAATATAGTTAGATAGATATCCCAACACCAACTTTACTCAACACGCCTTAATCCTCTTATCAGTTCCATAATAATATTAATATAATATGATTACAAAGACATCCCAACACCAACATTACTCAACACGCCTTAATCCTCTTACCAGTTCCATAATAATGTTAATATAATATATTTACAAAGACATCGCAACACTAACTTAACTCAAAACGCCTTAATCCTCTTATCAGTTCCATAATAATGTTAATATAATATAGTTACAAAAACATCGCAACACCAACTTAACTCAACACGCCTTAATCCTCTTACCAGTTCCATAATAATGTTAATATAATATAGTTATAAAGACATCCCAACACCAAAATTACTTAACACGCCTTAATCCTCTTACCAGTCCCATAATAATGTTAATATAATAAAGTTACAAAGACATCGCAACACCAACTTAACTCAACACGCCTTAATCCTCTTATTAGTTCCGTAATAATGTTAATATAATATAGTTATAAAGACATCCCAACACCAAAATTACTCAACACGCCTTAATCCTCTTACCAGTCCCATAATAATGTTAATATAATAAAGTTACAAAGACATCGCAACACCAACTTATCTCAACACGCCTTAATCCATTACCAGTTCCATAATAATGTTAATATAATATAGTTACAAAGACATCGCAAAACCAAATTAACTCAACACGCCTTAATCCTCTTACCATTTCCATAATAATGTTAATATAATATAGTTAGATAGATATCCCAACACCAACTTTACTCAACACGCCTTAATCCTCTTATCAGTTCCATAATAATATTAATATAATATGATTACAAAGACATCCCAACACCAACATTACTCAACACGCCTTAATCCTCTTACCAGTTCCATAATAATGTTAATATAATATATTTACAAAGACATCGCAACACTAACTTAACTCAAAACGCCTTAATCCTCTTACCAGTTCCATAATAATGTTAATATAATATAGTTACAAAGACATCCCAACACGAACTTAACTCAACACGCCTTAATCCTCTTACCAGTTCCATAATAATGTTAATATAATATAGTTATAAAGACATCCCAACACCAACGTAACTCAACACGCCTTAATCCTCTTACCAGTTCCATAATAATGTTAATATAATATAGTTAGATAGATATCCCAACACAAACTTCACTCAACACGCCTTAATCCTCTTATCAGTTCCATAATAATGTTAATATAATATGATTACAAAGACATCCCAACTCCAACATTACTCAACACGCCTTAATCCTCTTACCAGTTCCATAATAATGTTAATATAATATAGTTACAAAGACATCGCAACACCAACTTAACTCAACACGCCTTAATCCTCTTATCAGTTCCATAATAATGTTAATATAATATGATTACAAAGACATCCCAACACCAACATTACTCAACACGCCTTAATCCTCTTACCAGTTCCATAATAATGTTAATATAATATAGTTACAAAGACATCGCAACACCAACTTAACTCAACACGCCTTAATCCTCTTATCAGTTCCATAATATTGTTAATATTATATAGTTACAAAGACATCGCAACACCAACTTAACTCAACACGCCTTAATCCTCTTATCAGTTCCATAATATTGTTAATATTATATAGTTACAAAGATATCGCAACACCAACTTAACTCAACACGCCTTAATCCTCTTATAAGTTCCATAATAATGTTAATATAATATAGTTGCAAAGACATCTCAACACCAACTTTACTCAACACGCATTTATCCTTTTATGAGTTCCATAATTATGTTAATATAATATAGTTACAAAGACATCGCAACAACAACTTAATTCAACACGCCTTAATCCTCTTATCAGTTCCATAATAATGTTAATATAATATAGTTACAAAGATATTCCAACACCAACTTAACTCAACACGCCTTAATCCTCTTACCAGTTCCATAATAATGTTAATATAATATAGTTACAAAGATATCCCAACACCAACTTCACTCAACACGCCTTAATCCTCTTATCAGTTCCATAATAATGTTAATATAATATAGTTACAAAGACATCGCAACACCAGCTTAACTCAACACGCCTTAATCCAATACCAGTTCCATAATAATGTTAATATAATATAGTTACAAAGACATCGCAACACCAACTTAACTCAACACGCCTTAATCCTCTTACCAGTTCCATAATAATGTTAATATAATATAGTTAGATAGATATCCCAACACCAACTTTACTCAACACGCCTTAATCCTCTTATCAGTTCCATAATAATATTAATATAATATGATTACAAAGACATCCTAACACCAACATTACTCAACACGCCTTAATCCTCTTACCAGTTCCATAATTATGTTAATATAATATATTTACAAAGACATCGCAACACTAACTTAACTCAAAACGCCTTAATCCTCTTATCAGTTCCATAATAATGTTAATATAATATAGTTACAAAGACATCGCAACACCAACTTAACTCAACACGCCTTAATCCTCTTACCAGTTCCATAATAATGTTAATATAATATAGTTATAAAGACATCCCAACACCAAAATTACTTAACACGCCTTAATCCTCTTACCAGTCCCATAATAATGTTAATATAATAAAGTTACAAAGACATCGCAACACCAACATAACTCAACACGCCTTAATCCTCTTATTAGTTCCGTAAAAATGTTAATATAATATAGTTACAAAGACATCGCAACACCAACTTAACTCAACACACCTTAATCCTCTTACCAGTTCCATAATGATGTTAATATAATATAGTTACAAAGACATCCCAACACCAACTTAACTCAACACTCCTTAATCCTCTTACCAGTTCCATAATAATGTTAATATAATATATTTACAAAGACATCGCAACACTAACTTAAATCAAAACGCCTTAATCCTCTTATCAGTTCCATTATAATGTTAATATAATATAGTTACAAAGACATCGCAACACCAACTTAACTCAACACGCCTTAATCCTCTTACCAGTTCCATAATAATGTTAATATAATATAGTTATAAAGACATCCCAACACCAAAATTACTCAACACGCCTTAATCCTCTTACCAGTCCCATAATAATGTTAATATAATAAAGTTACAAAGACATCGCAACACCAACTTATCTCAACACGCCTTAATCCATTACCAGTTCCATAATAATGTTAATATAATATAGTTACAAAGACATCGCAACACCAACTTAACTCAACACGCCTTAATCCTCTTACCATTTCCATAATAATGTTAATATAATATAGTTAGATAGATATAACAACACCAACTTTACTCAACACGCCTTAATCCTCTTATCAGTTCTATAATAATATTAATATAATATGATTACAAAGACATCCCAACACCAACATTACTCAACACGCCTTAATCCTCTTACCAGTTCCATAATAATGTTAATATAATATATTTACAAAGACATCGCAACACTAACTTAACTCAAAACGCCTTAATCCTCTTACCAGTTCCATAATAATGTTAATATAATATAGTTACAAAGACATCCCAACACGAACTTAACTCAACACGCCTTAATCCTCTTACCAGTTCCATAATAATGTTAATATAATATAGTTATAAAGACATCCCAACACCAACTTAACTCAACACGCCTTAATCCTCTTACCAGTTCCATAATAATGTTAATTTAATATAGTTAGATAGATATCCCAACACAAACTTCACTCAACACGCCCTAATCCTCTTATCAGTTCCATAATAATGTTAATATAATATGATTACAAAGACATCCCAACACCAACATTACTCAACACGCCTTAATCCTCTTACCAGTTCCATAATAATGTTAATATAATATAGTTACAAAGACATCGCAACACCAACTTAACTCAACACGCCTTAATCCTCTTATCAGTTCCATAATAATGTTAATATAATATGATTACAAAGACATCCCAACACCAACATTACTCAACACGCCTTAATCCTCTTACCAGTTCCATAATAATGTTAATATAATATAGTTACAAAGACATCGCAACACCAACTTAACTCAACACGCCTTAATCCTCTTATCAGTTCCATAATATTGTTAATATTATATAGTTACAAAGACATCGCAACACCAACTTAACTCAACACGCCTTAATCCTCTTATCAGTTCCATAATAATGTTAATATAATATGATTACAAAGACATCCCAACACCAACATTACTCAACACGCCTTAATCCTCTTACCAGTTCCATAATAATGTTAATATAATATATTTACAAGGACATCGCAACACTAACTTAACTCAAAACGCCTTAATCCTCTTATCAGTTCCATAATAATGTTAATATAATATAGTTACAAAGATATCACAACACCAACTTAACTCAACACGCCTTAATCCTCTTATAAGTTCCATAATAATGTTAATATAATATAGTTGCAAAGACATCTCAACACCAACTTTACTCAACACGCATTTATCCTTTTATGAGTTCCATATTTATGTTAATATAATATAGTTACAAAGACATCGCAACAACAACTTAATTCAACACGCCTTAATCCTCTTATCAGTTCCATAATAATGTTAATATAATATAGTTACAAAGATATTCCAACACCAACTTAACTCAACACGCCTTAATCCTCTTACCAGTTCCATAATAATGTTAATATAATATAGTTACAAAGATATCCCAACACCAACTTCACTCAACACGCCTTAATCCTCTTATCAGTTCCATAATAATGTTAATATAATATAGTTACAAAGACATCGCAACACCAGCTTAACTCAACACGCCTTAATCCAATACCAGTTCCATAATAATGTTAATATAATATAGTTACAAAGACATCGCAACACCAACTTAACTCAACACGCCTTAATCCTCTTACCAGTTCCATAATAATGTTAATATAATATAGTTAGATAGATATCCCAACACCAACTTTACTCAACACGCCTTAATCCTCTTATCAGTTCCATAATAATATTAATATAATATGATTACAAAGACATCCCAACACCAACATTACTCAACACGCCTTAATCCTCTTACCAGTTCCATAATAATGTTAATATAATATATTTACAAAGACATCGCAACACTAACTTAACTCAAAACGCCTTAATCCTCTTATCAGTTCCATAATAATGTTAATATAATATAGTTACAAAGATATCACAACACCAACTTAACTCAACACGCCTTAATCCTCTTATAAGTTCCATAATAATGTTAATATAATATAGTTGCAAAGACATCTCAACACCAACTTTACTCAACACGCATTTATCCTTTTATGAGTTCCATATTTATGTTAATATAATATAGTTACAAAGACATCGCAACAACAACTTAATTCAACACGCCTTAATCCTCTTATCAGTTCCATAATAATGTTAATATAATATAGTTACAAAGATATTCCAACACCAACTTAACTCAACACGCCTTAATCCTCTTACCAGTTCCATAATAATGTTAATATAATATAGTTACAAAGATATCCCAACACCAACTTCACTCAACACGCCTTAATCCTCTTATCAGTTCCATAATAATGTTAATATAATATAGTTACAAAGACATCGCAACACCAGCTTAACTCAACACGCCTTAATCCAATACCAGTTCCATAATAATGTTAATATAATATAGTTACAAAGACATCGCAACACCAACTTAACTCAACACGCCTTAATCCTCTTACCAGTTCCATAATAATGTTAATATAATATAGTTAGATAGATATCCCAACACCAACTTTACTCAACACGCCTTAATCCTCTTATCAGTTCCATAATAATATTAATATAATATGATTACAAAGACATCCCAACACCAACATTACTCAACACGCCTTAATCCTCTTACCAGTTCCATAATAATGTTAATATAATATATTTACAAAGACATCGCAACACTAACTTAACTCAAAACGCCTTAATCCTCTTATCAGTTCCATAATAATGTTAATATAATATAGTTACAAAGACATCGCAACACCAACTTAACTCAACACGCCTTAATCCTCTTACCAGTTCCATAATATGTTAATATAATATAGTTATAAAGACATCCCAACACCAAAATTACTTAACACGCCTTAATCCTCTTACCAGTCCCATAATAATGTTAATATAATAAAGTTACAAAGACATCGCAACACCAACTTAACTCAACACGCCTTAATCCTCTTATTAGTTCCGTAAAAATGTTAATATAATATAGTTACAAAGACATCGCAACACCAACTTAACTCAACACACCTTAATCCTCTTACCAGTTCTATAATGATGTTAATATAATATAGTTACAAAGACATCCCAACACCAACTTAACTCAACACTCCTTAATCCTCCAACCAGTTCCATAATAATGTTAATATAATATATTTACAAAGACATCGCAACACTAACTTAACTCAAAACGCCTTAATCCTCTTATCAGTTCCATAATAATGTTAATATAATATAGTTACAAAGACATCGCAACACCAACTTAACTCAACACGCCTTAATCCTCTTACCAGTTCCATAATAATGTTAATATAATATAGTTATAAAGACATCCCAACACCAAAATTACTCAACACGCCTTAATCCTCTTACCAGTCCCATAATAATGTTAATATAATAAAGTTACAAAGACATCGCAACACCAACTTATCTCAATACGCCTTAATCCATTACCAGTTCCATAATAATGTTAATATAATATAGTTACAAAGACATCGCAACACCAACTTAACTCAACACGCCTTAATCCTCTTACCATTTCCATAATAATGTTAATATAATATAGTTAGATAGATATCCCAACACCAACTTTACTCAACACGCCTTAATCCTCTTATCAGTTCCATAATAATATGAATATAATATGATTACAAAGACATCCCAACACCAACATTACTCAACACGCCTTAATCCTCTTACCAGTTCCATAATAATGTTAATATAATATATTTACAAAGACATCGCAACACTAACTTAACTCAAAACGCCTTAATCCTCTTACCAGTTCCATAATAATGTTAATATAATATAGTTACAAAGACATCCTAACACGAACTTAACTCAACACGCCTTAATCCTCTTACCAGTTCCATAATAATGTTAATATAATATAGTTATAAAGACATCCCAACACCAAAATTACTCAACACGCCTTAATCCTCTTACCAGTCCCATAATAATGTTAATATAATAAAGTTACAAAGACATCGCAACACCAACTTAACTCAACACGCCTTAATCCTCTTATTAGTTCCGTAATAAAGTTAATATAATATAGTTACAAAGACATCGCAACACCAACTTAACTCAACACACCTTAATCCTCTTACCAGTTCCATAATAATGTTAATATAATATAGTTACAAAGACATCCCAACACCAACTTAACTCAACACTCCTTAATCCTCTTACCGGTTCCATACTAATGTTAATATAATATAGTTACAAAGATATCCCAACACCAACTTCACTCAACACGCCTTAATCCTCTTATCAGTTCCTTATAATGTTAATATAATATAGTTACAAAGACATCCCAACACCAACTTTACTCAACACGTCTCAATCCTCTTACCGGTTTCATAATAATGTTATTATAATATAGTTAAAAAGACATCCCAACACCAACTTTACTCAACACGTCTTAATCATCTTACCAGTTCCATAATATTGTGCATATAATAGGCCTATAGTTACAATGATATCCCAACAACAACTTCACACAACATGTCTTAACACTCTTACCAGTTCCACAATAATGTGCATATAATAGGCCTATAGTTACAAAGACATCCTAACACCAACTTAACTCAACACGCCTTAATCCTCTTACCAGTTCCATACTAATGTTAATATAATATAGTTACAAAGATATCCCAACACCAACTTCACTCAACACGCCTTAATCCTCTTATCAGTTCCATAATAATAATAATATAATATAGTTACAAAGACATCTCAACACCAACTTTACTCAACAC
Organism: Stictocephala bisonia; assembly: GCA_035578905.1. Lineage (NCBI taxonomy): Eukaryota > Metazoa > Arthropoda > Insecta > Hemiptera > Membracidae > Stictocephala > Stictocephala bisonia. The sequence continues at coordinate 92,124 of JAQJVL010001846.1, forward strand.
GCCTTAATCCTCTTATCCGTTCCATACTAATGTTAATATAATATAGTTACAAAGATATCCCAACACCAACTTCACTCAACACGCCTTAATCCTCTTATCAGTTCCATAATATGAGTGGATGAAAAAAGTGAAATTATCAAATTGTCAAAAATGTCCAGACATACTCAAAATTGCGATCTCTTCTCTGCATCAAAGGCAATGTATAAATCATTCAAATCAAAGGCTCAAGTAATAAAAAAGTCATATTATGATAGCAAAATTCGTAAGTCTGAAAATGTAATTAAAACCACGTGGAATATTATAAACAGCGAAGTAGGGAATAAGCCAACTAATTACAACAGACAAATATTATTAAAAGTAAATGGTTCTGCAATCACTGATCCCAAGTATTTGAGTAATGTGTTCAATGATTATTTTCTAAATGTGCCCTGTAATATTAGTAATAGCCCAGTTAAAGCAGTTCCCCAAAATCTGTCAGGAGATAACTTTTACAAAAATGTAGGTGGGCAGATTGGTCTAGAGACAAACAAACAATTTTATTGTAAACCCATCTGTTGTAACGAAGTTTTAGACATTATAAACTCGCTTAAAAACAAGCCTTCTTGTGGTCATGACGAAATTCCACTTAAAGTTATCAAACACGTTAAATTCCAACTAACATCAATTCTCTCTCACCTTATTAATTCATTTTTTGTATCGGGACACTTTCCAGAACCCTTAAAAATATCCAAAATTATTCCAATTTTCAAAAAAGGAGATGCAGAAAGCGTTTCAAACTATCGTCCAGTTTCTTTATTACCGGTCTTCTCAAAAATATTTGAAAAGGCAATGTACAATAGATTTATTAATTATTTAGAAGACAACAAAATTATATTTCATGGTCAGCATGGGTTTCGGCCAGGTTTTTCTACTATCACGGCAGCAACCCAGTTTATTGAGTCGGTGGTGGAATCGGTAGACAATAATGAAAAGGTAGTTGGCATATCAATGGATATGTCAAAAGCATTTGATAGGGTTCACCACGAAATACTCCTCAATAAATTAAAAGATTTGGGAGTAAACGGGTCAGAATGGTTATGGTTCAGATCATACCTTCTAGACAGACGCCAATATGTAGAAATTTCTCATGTCAAGTCCCAATGGCTGTTAAGTACTCGATCAACGATGAAACTGTGCTGCTTCGGTGTCCCACCCTTAATATAATATACATAACCAGTTCCATCCTGGGCCCATTGTTATTCTTATGCTATGTTAACGACTTTCCACGTTCTATGTCACTTGTTTCCAAGGAAAATATGTGTCTTTATGCAGATGACGCAAGTTTAAAAATATCTGGGAACTCATTAGAAGATATTGAATTGAAGTCTTATCTTGATCTCTCCAGTATCCAACAATTTCTTAATTCACATAATTTACAACTAAACTTAGAGAAAACAAACTTTATAGCTTTTTCAACTAAACAAAACAAACAAAAAATTGAACCGAATATTTTAATTAATGACAAAGAAATAAAGCAAACAGACGAAATATCATTTCTGGGCTTAACTTTGGACCAATACCTAACTTGGGATAGGCACGTGGAAAATATTTGTGGAAAAATAAACTCTGGGTTATATGCTATTAAGAAAATGTCATATTTATGCAATACATCTACGCTTAAGTCTATATATTTTTCTTACATTCACTCGCATATATCTTACGGAATATCCCTATACGGTTCAACTTCGAAAAAAAACCTATTAAAAATTCTTATTCTGCAAAAAAGAGCAATTAGGATCATTTTACGAATGAAAGAGAAAGATTCGGTTAAAATTCACTTTAAAAACTTAGGTATATTGACGGTTTTTGGAATTTATATTTTACAGACAATTATGTTTGTAAAAGAATACATGCCTGAAAAATTACTGAATGATAAGCACGGTTATAATACAAGGGGAGGGGCCTTTGTAGAGACTCGACGGCACAATCTAGAGAGCTTGCAAAGAAAAAAACGAGCTCAACCAGGCTAAGATTTTTGAGAATGCTCCCAAATTCATTAAAAAATGAAGAATGTAACAACCAATTTAAAAAGAAACTTATAAACTACCTTATTGAAATTGCTCCCTATTCAACAGATGAGGTATTTGAAAATACGAAATAATACACTACTTATGATTATAACTTTATGCCTTGAATGTAGTTTATGGGGTTCATTGTCTCAAATTAATACTGTACATACTTTATTCTAATGTGATGTTACTTGCTACTTCTTATGTATAAATTGCTTCAATCGCTGACACTATTCAATGTACTCTGTGTATATATTTGTGAATAAAGATATTTTGAATTGAATTAAATTGAATAATGTTAATATAATATAGTTACAAAGACATCCCAACACCAACTTTACTCAACACGTCTCAATCCTCTTACCGGTTCTATAATAATGTTATTATAATATAGTTAAAAAGACATCCCAACACCAACTTTACTCAACACCTCTTAAACATCTTACCAGTTCCATAATAGTGTGCATATAATAAGCCTACAGTTACAAAGATATCCCAACACCAACTTCACAATACACGTCTTAATCCTTTTACCAGTTCAATAATAATGTTAATATAATATAGTTACAAAGACATCGCAACACCAACTTCACTCAACACGTCTTAATCCTCTTAACAGTTCCATAATATTGTGCATATAATATAGTTAAAAAGACATCCCAACACCAACTTTACTCAACACGTCTTAATCCTCTACCAGTTCCATAATAATGTGCATATAATAGGCCTATAGTTACAAAGATATCCCAAAACCAACTTCACTCAACACGTCTTAATCCTCTACCAGTTCCATAATAATGTGCATATAATAGGCCTATAGTTACAAAGATATCCCAACACCAACTTTACTCAACACGTCTTAATCCTCTACCAGTTCCATAATAATGTACATATAATAGGCCTATAGTTACAAAGATATCTCAACACCAACCTTACTCAACACGTCTTAATCCTCTTACCAGATCTATAATAATGTTAATATAATATACATAACAAGTAAACGTCACACAACACAAATTAATGTATTGTAATATAAGCACAAAATGTACAAAGTACAAAATGCACAAGTATTGATTCTTTTGTGAATCCCTCTGGTCTGAGGAAGGTGAGCGTGGTTCACCGAAATCGATTACCATACTATTTGTGCATTTTGTACTTGTATTGTTATATATTAGTGCATTTTGTGCTTATATTGTAATAAATTTGTGTTGTGTGACGTTTACTTGAACTGTATATGTATCAACACGTATTAAGCTAATTAAAAAAAAAACTATAAATATAATATAGTTACAAAGACACCTTATCACCAACTTCACTCAACATGTCTTAATCCTCTTACCAGTTCCATAATAATGTTAATATAATATAGTTACAAAGACATCTCAACACCAACTTCACTCAAGACGTCTTACCAGTTTCATAATAATGATATTATAATATAGTTACAAAGACATCCCAACACCAATTTCACTCAACACGTCTTAACCCTCTTACCAGTTCCATAATAATGTTAATATAATACAGTTACAAAGACATCCCAACACCAACTTTACTCAACACGTCTTAATCCTCTTACCAGTTCCATAATAATGTTAATGTAATATAGTTACAAGGACATCTCAACACCAACTTCACTCAACACGTCGTAATCCTCTTACCAATTCCATAATATTGTTTATATAATATAGTTACAAAGACATCTCAACACCAACTTCACTCAACACGTCTTAATCCTCTTACTAGTTCCATAATATTGTTAATATAATATAGTTACAAAGACATCCCAACACCAACTTCACTCAACACGTCTTAACCCTCTTACCAGTTCCATAATAATGTTAATATAATATAGTTACAAAGACATCACAACACCAACTTCACTCAAAACGTCTTAACCCTCTTACCAGTTCCATAATAATGTTAATATAATATAGTTACAAAGACATCACAACACCAACTTCACTCAACACGTCTTAATCCTCTTACCAGTTCCATAATAATGTTAATATAATATAGTTACAAAGACATCCCAACACCAACTTCACTCAAGACGTCTTACCAGTTCCATAATAATGTTAATATAATATAGTTACAAAGACATCTCAACACCAACTTCACTCAACACGTCTTAATCCTCTTACCAGTTCCATAATAATGTTAATATAATATAGTTACAAAGACATCTCAACACCAACTTCACTCAACACGTCTTAATCCTCTTACCAGTTCCATAATAATATTAATATAATACAGTTACAAAGACATCACAACACCAACTTCACTCAACACGTCTTAATCCTCTTACCAGTTCCATAATAATGTTAATATAATATAGTTACAAAAACATCACAACACCAACTTCACTCAAGACGTCTTAATCCTTTTACCAGTTCCATAATAATATTAATATAATACAGTTACAAAGACATTACAACACCAACTTCACTCAACACGTCTTAACCCTCTTACCAGTTTAATAATAATGTTCATAATGTATAGTTACAAAGACAATCCTGGAGCTCTTTTGTAACAATGTAAAATAATATTCTCGAAAAGAAAATATTTCAAATAAACGTTCCAATAACATAAATTGACATTCATTTATAAGTAATAATTACTAAAAGACCAATATGTTTTATTCAATGAAATTTCCATGTTTTATTCAAAAGCTACAGAAAATTAATAATGTAAAAAGTTTAGTGTTCTCAGTGAGAAAACTAAATATATGATTTTCAGCCTAAGTAGTAAACAGTCTGTGTATAACGAACTGATTTATCATGATTTATGTTGCAAAAGTCATACAAATAGTTCATGCCTTAGAATTACTAAAGAAGAAGAAATTAAGTACTTGGGACTTGTAATACATTCAAATTTATCATGGAGAGGTTATGTAAATAAAGTGAAAAAGGAAATGTTAAGAAGCGTAAGGAGCTTCTATTTTCTGCGTGATGTTTGTCCACGTAAAGTGTTGTTAGAGGTTTATCATGCTCTAGTAAGCTCCAGACTGAGTTATGGCCTTGCATGTTGGGGTGGCACTTATGCTTCAACGTTATATCCTCTCACTATCCTTCAAAAATCCTTCATACGTATCATTACCAAGTCCCACAGATTAACTTCTTCCTGGCCTCTATTTCTACAGTTGAAAATTCTTCCAATTCGAAATCTTTACATTTACAAAGTTTTAAAAATTTTCTTTATTCGAAGCTTTACAACTATTTTTCAAGATAACAATAGATATAACTTTCGGCATTTACTATTCCAAGTACCTAAAACGAGACTTACTGTATGTCAGCATTCATTTACTTGAAATGCTCCTAGAATTTATAATTTAGTTTCTGTACGATTAAGTGCTTTCAACAACTTAAATCAATTTTGTAAAACATTGAAACAATTTTTGTTTACTGTACAGTATTGTGAGGAGTTTTTAAGAATTGTCACTTAGCTATCTTTGAAAGTGTCAAAAGGTGGTGTGTGTGTGTGTGTCTGTGTGTGTGTGTGTGTGTGTGTGTGTGTGTGTGTGTGTGTGTGTGTGTGTGTGTGTGTGTGTGTGCGTGCGTGCGTGCGTGCGTGCGTGCGTGCGTGCGTGCGCGCGTGCGTGCGTGTGCTTGAAAACATATGCTGTAAAGATTGATGTAATTGTTAGTATATCTGTCAATAATTGTAAGAATATCTGTCAATAATATTTCATGCTGTAGTACACACAAGTATATTATTATTTTGATTATTTTGTTATATTATTAAGATTATTGTAAGAAAACTTTTTATTTTCTTGGCCCGCGCAAACTCTTCCTTTTCAGAGTAAATTAATTTGTTTCTTTTTACAATGCAGGTAACCCCAACACAGGTTTTTCCTTCGGGGTGCCGAACTTTTTTCACAAAAAGTTTTTTAGTTTACATAAAGTTAACAGTTTAATTTATTGTTTATTAGGTTAGGTTATTTTTGTACTATTCTACATGTAGTTTTTGTGAAATAAAGATAATTTTGAATTGAATTGAATAATTTTAGTGAAACTCTTAGTCATAGATAACAAATGTTCTAATGGAGTTTATAATGGTCTTTTACTATTATAAACGTTATACAAATATTGTAATTCACGTATCGTCCTAAAATCCAGCAATACCATGCAGTACCACGTATTTTTATTATAGACGGAAGACGTTTTGTCTCGTAATATTAAAAAAAATTACATAATACAAAAGCTGTAAAAGATGTTAATGAATAGAGAACCGTTTGTATCTCTACAAAGATGGTATTAGTCACAGAAACCAATTCAAAAGAGGTAAACTTAATAATAATAATTTATGATGCTGATTATAATATAAATCAATTGCAATTTTTCCCTTCGTAAATATTTGTCTTAACTTATGAACTCAGTTCATTCGAAATGGTTTATGGCTACACTAAAACTCTGTAAACTCATCTACAGTTGACGAAGTTTTATTGGCTTGTTTTGGTCCTACAGTGTTTCCCATTTAAGTATTTTGTACGTTATGTCGATAAAAAATCGTTATAAAAACTGCAAATAAATAAATACTTTTCAATAACTGCATGTTTTCATGTGATGGTTTCCATTACTATTTTCCATTACTATATACGGTTTAATATTTTTCGTACTTACAGTTATAAGTAGGAGTATGACAATACGGAAAAAAAACAGGAACACTATACCTATGTTTTGGTATCACGAGAGTCGTTTTTTAAAGGCAAACAACAGTTATGTTGATATTGGTCATTCTGGAGACTAAATGTGGCCAATATTGCTTCAAAAGAAACAATTATACCTCTTGATCTATCATTTTAAGTTCTTCTGGCTAGAAGGAGCGTAAAACGTTGGTGAACATTTTGAACACTATAACTGTAGTTGTAAGAGGAAGGGAGGAGGTGCATTATGTGTTTATCAGGTTATTTTTCATCGGTCTATAATAAAGTCCGACCCTCATACATTTATGAGAGTAATCGTGTGCTTAGAGAGGACCAAAAGATGTCATTCTTTTACAGAGTATGAGGTCTTTAAAGATATTGGTGAAAGTCCAAAAGATCTTCTGAACCAGATAATAGGCCTGCTTACAATGTTAAGGAGAAAGTGGACATCTTAGTTAAGTCCTGGACTTTTCTATTTAATTTTTTATTACTATCGTAGATATTCCCTTTTAAATGGAAAGAAGAAAAAATGAATTATTTCTATTTTCAAATTTGGAGATAAAATTGTGTGGAAAAATACAGGTAAATTTCACTGTTAAATAACTTTCAAAAGGTTTGTTGAAAGCTTCAATTTAGTATGTATACTTTGACCTCGTGACTAAGCAACAACATTGATCTCCCCCACGTAGATCTTACTGTAACTAACTCAGTTGCATTTAATTTGAAATTTCATCTGAAGTTGATATGGGACGACAAATAGATGTCATTTTATAGTTATTTTTAATAGCTTTCGATAAAGTAAATGACAATGACTTTTTCAAAAATAACTAATTTTGTCTTTTAAATTGGTATTATAAAATTACTGGAATCATATTTAGGTAATATGTAAATACCTAAATATGTAAATACTCAAAAATGTAATATGTAAATACTCAAAATGTATCAATATGTTGAGGTTTTGAATAGAAAATCCAGGAGTTATTTAAATATATCTGGAGTTCCACAGGGATCAAATGTAGACCCGTTACTATCCAATATTTTTATTAATGAATATTCATATCAAATTAATGGTGTAAAATGTCTTCTATATGCAAATTATTTAAATATGTATAGACCAATTTACAGCAATATGATAAAACTTTACAGTCAGCAATTAGTCAGTTGTATGTTAGATGTTTTGAAAATAAAATGCTGTTAAAAATAGTTTGTCTTTATGAGTTAAACTAGTTAAAATCATATTTTCAAGACAATATATGAGATAAAAGACTGGTAATTACAACGTGTTTACAAGATAAAAGATTTGGGAGTATTATTTGATGTTACATTAAAATTTGATTTTCATTGTAACTTTACTGAATCTGAGTCCTACAAGTTGCTATGTTTTATATTTAAACATATAAAATGTTTTACAAACTTGTAAATTTACCATACAAAGTCATACTTCGTTCTAGATTTGAATATTCTTCAGTTGTGTGGAGTCCTTTTACGTAGTTTTATACAAACAATATTAAAGTTGTACTACATAAATTATTAAGATACTTTTTATAACATATTCAATTGCAGTTCTAACCTGGATTATTCGACAAATAACCTAAGACCTATATTTTCTGTAGGTAAATTGTCTCTAAAAAGATAAATCTTGTTCTTATAAATTGTATTTAAAGTTATTATATAGTCATTATTTATTGAGTGAGATTAATTTTTATGTACCACGTAATAATTTAAGATCTTGTGATTTTAATTTTTTTTAAAGATTTGATACAGTGTCTCATTTTAATTTTCCGTCTATCGTATATTTAGATTATAAGATTATCATAGCAAATATGTTAATTTATCTTGTAACAGTTTGACTTTTTCCTAGATAAGGTTATCAATTATATTTACATTAAGTAATTTCTCAATTATTGTTGTATTATATCTAAACCATTTTAGTTTCGGAGCAGGTTCTTTATTGTGTCACGCTATTATGAATTTGTTAATTTAGCTATTACATTTAGTTGTAGTAATTAATACATAATCTTGTGTACTGTTGTCATGGTGGCTGTTTTGGGATTATACTTCAGCTATCTCACAAGCAAATAAAATAAATAAATACAAAAATAAACCAATACTGACATCTAAAACTAAATATACGAACATTTTATTGACTCAAAGACGCACAGCAATGCCCGTTATGTATATAGGTTGCAAAACTTACAGGGTACATGATGATGCAGGCTGTTGCCACCTAGTTCGTAAATCGTCCCATGTAATATTTTATTGTTCCTGTGAAACGTACTTTTCCTTTTTTCGTTTTTAACCTAGCTAATGATGTAAACTGGTAGCCACTGACGTACATCAGTAGTCACCAATATACGTGGTTAGACTCCAATGTACATGGTTGTCCTGATATACATGGCTAGATACCGATGGACTTAGACAGCCAGAAATGTAATTTGGCTGTCACCGATGTAGTTTTATTTATTTATTTTTTAATATGAATAGTGTTTTAATGCTTTTGTAGCTTCTGGAGCACTTAAGGGCCTACCGATGTTCTCCGTTAGCTAATTAAACATTTGGGTATATATACTAAATTGTTGGTTAAATTTTGTTGTTGCAAGTTTATTTTTTTAACTATCAACTGTACATATGAATTTAATTCCTAAAAAAGAAGCAAGCATTATAAAATATAATGTAATTAACGATAGGCGGAGACGTATTTAATGGATTTTTATTGAATTGTTACGTTTTTCAAAATCATAAATAAATGTAAACAAAAATCCTGACGTTAAAAGTTGATAGTGGAAGCTTTGAGACGAATTCATGAATATGTATTGTTCACGACTGAATTCAGAACAGGCAATTTAGTTTTCTTTAAAACGATCGCAGCTTTGTTTTCATATCATATATTCAGATATTTAATCGAAAATGTATTTAAAACAAATAATTTTATAAAAGAAGTAACTTAAATCAGTATGATTATTGTTACGAAATATTCTTTGATCCACAACTTGCATACTCACTGATTGTTTATTAAAAAAGTATAACGGAAAATCTGATTTTCGCTTTAATGTAAATTTTCTGATTCTGTTATTTATTTTTTACATTGAAGAGTGTACGTATCAAAACACATCCAGTAAGTATAACGTTAAATTATTATTATTATTTTTTAATAAATATACTCATCATCTAACTGACACTGACAACATAACCCACCCGCCCACCCATACACGTTCAGTGGTATTGACCCACCCGCCCACCCATTCATGTTAAATAGTATTGACACACCCACCCACCCATACATGTTCAATAGTATTGATCCACCCGCCCACCCATACACGTTCAGTGGTATTGACCCAACCGCCCACCCATACACGTTCAATAGTATTGACACACCCACCCACCCATACACGTTCAGTGGTATTGACCCAGCCGCCCACCCATACACGTTCAGTAGTATTGACCCACCCGCTCATACATGTACAATGGTATTGAACCATCCGCCCATCCATACACGTTCAGTGATATTGACCCTCCCGCCCACCCATACATGTTGAGTGGTATTGACCCATCCGCCCACCCATACACGCTAGGAGGTATTGACCCACTCGCACAGCCATACACGTACAGTGGCATTGACCCACTCGCACACCCATACACGTACAGTGGCATTGACCCACTCGCACACCTATACACGTACAGTGGCATTGACCCACTCGCACACCCATACACGTACAGTGGTATTGACCCACCCGCCAACCCATACACGTTCAGTGGTATTGACCCACCCGCCCACCAATACACGTTCAGTGGTATTGATCCACCCGACCACCCATACACGTTCAGTAGTATTGACCCACCCGTCCACCCATACATGTACAGTGGTATTGACCCACCCGCCCACCCATACACGTTCAGTGGTATTGACCCACCCGCCCACCCATACACGTTCAGTAGTATTGACCCACCCGCCCACCTATACACGTTCAGTAGTATTGACCCACCCTCTCATACATGTACAGTGGTATTGAACCATCCGCCCATCCATACACGTTCAGTGGTATTGACCCACTCGCCCACCCATACATGTTGAGTGGTATTGACCCACCCGCCCACCCATACATGTTGAGTGGTATTGACCCATCCGCCCATCCATACACGTTAGGAGGTATTGACCCACCCGCCCACCCACACACGTTCAGTGTTATTGACCCACCCGCCCACTCATACACGTTCAGTGGCATTGACCCATTCACACACCCATACACGTACAGTGGCATTGACCCACTCGCACACCCATACACGTACAGTGGCATTGACCCACTCGCACACCCATACACGTACAGTGGTATTGACACACCCGCCCATCCATACACGCACAGTGGTATTGTATTGCCAACCTCCCACCAGCATTTATATAACATTTTATATAATAAAGGTTTTATTGTGATATTTTTGTATCTAAATTGATGGTGAAAGTTTATTTATTACAAATTATCTTTAATATTTAGTCAATATTATTGAAAATACTAATTTTGTTTTATCATTTCATGTTAGTAATTCCTTTATATATTCTATATATCTCAGGGCGATAAGCTTAGATTTTAACAAAAAATAGATATGGCATTTTAAATATCTATATTAATAAAATAATGTTGTGTTACGTTAAATCTATAACGTTCGATTTCAATGTTGGGTTGTAGCTTATTATATTTATATTTGTATATTTAACATGAGGAAAGTTAGAAAACTGTTTAGGGTAAAAAACATTTAATTTATTTAATATTATATTGGTACAGTTAATTTTTGTATGTTTTAAATAATATAGCAAGTATAGAGTATATTTTTTATTTTTATTTATAAATTCAAAGTTATAAACCACTATTGCAAATTTATTCATGAACTTACGAAAAGAAAATATATTATCTTTGGACTCTTAGTTCCTAAACATGATATTATTAGCTATGTCAATACTTAAAATTTATTATACACATAAGAGATTGATTTCAGTATTGTAATGCAATTTTTAAGTATATATTTTACTTATATTATGATTTATGGAGGGTTAGTTCATGACTAATAAAACAGATTAAGATAGTTAAGATTTTAGAATTATCTATACACGATTTTGGAATAGCTTCAAATTCTAATCAGTGGGACTTATTTTGCAGGAAATATGTTCTTTTTAAGCATGTTTATTCATGCAAGAAACGTTTTCTTTTTGATTTGAGATGAAATTTAAATGGGTAATTAACACTAAACTAAATTACTAATACGTTTTGATTGTTTTTATCTTTTAAAATTAAATTATACACCTGCGTCTAATTGATACTAGCCATATTATAAAAATAAAAAATTGATGGTTTAACATTAGGTATTATTATTAGGAATACATTACGATTCTTAGCAGAAGATAAATTATTATATTATTTAAAACGTTAATATGCAGTTATTAGGTAAAATTATTTGAAAAAAAAACAAATATTTTAAGTGTTTAAGTAAAAAGAAATCTCTTTATATTATGTTCCAATCATATTAAATTTGTTTTAAAGAACATATTTGGTATTTTAATAAAAAACTTTTAGTCTAAATGATACAAAAAATGAAATTATTCGCTCATGTTTGAATATGTTTACTATAAGATCAGTTAATAAAGCAATAAACATTTTAACACCTCTATACTTATTTGTACATGTAAGTAAACAAAATGTGTGTATTACCGAAAAATCCACTATTGTGAAATATATTGAGGAATAAATAGTATTGCACACAATTTTGAGGCTAAAAGGTATTTAGAGTCATGTTGAAACATAACATTTCTCTATATGGGTTGTTCTCAGCATTTACCAGTATATTAAAGCTATTCAGCTATGTTTAGTTTTCAAGGGACAGAAATTATTCTTGCAAGTGTCCAGCTGGGCCAGTTAGAAATGGATTAAAGGGTTGCATCCAAACGTCTTTTAAGCTTTAATATTATGTCTAACATTCATACATTATATAAATAAGAATATTTCATTAAAAAGAATTGTTTTATAATTGATTTGACGAAACCAATTAAATGTATAAACTGTCATTCATGGAAAGGTAATCATAAATAACTAGATGTACCCACCCGCCTCACAGGTCATAAATAACTAGCTGTACGCGCCCGCTTCACCGGTTATAAATAACTAGCTGTACGCGCCCGCTTCACCGGTCATAAATAACTAGCTGTACGCACCCGCTTCACCGGTCATAAATAACTAGCTGTACCCGCCCGCCTCACAGGTCATAAATAACTAGCTGTACGCGCCCGCTTCACCGGTCATAAATAACTAGCTGTATCCGCCCGCTTCATCGGTCATAAATAACTATCTGTACCCACCCGCTTCACCGGTCATAATATTGATTTCGATTACACTAGCCTAAAGAATTTCAATGAAAATATGCAAAAAACTCAAGAACATTAAAAAATGATTTAAAGTAAATTAAACTAAGTACTTTGATTTTGAATAATTATTGTTTAGTTTACTATCCAATTTAGAACAGCTGATGTTAGGTATAATTTACTACTGTACACAATAATTTTAAATTTTAAAACATTTGGCCATTTTATTCAATTTATATTTATTTAACAGTTATTAATCAAATAAAGCAGTAAAATAATATAGGTCCATAAGAATACCTTGGGAACCTTGGAGGCCAGTGGGACGGATTACTGAGGCTGGAGAGTGAGCCTCTAGAGACATTTTGAGCCAAGATAAACGTATGTAAAAAAAATTTCAAGTCTAATGGACGCATTTTTTTAGGAATAGTGATCAGTGGTAAATGGCTTTTACAGCGAGGTAACAGACTTCACATTATATTAAGTGGCATGTTGAGATAGTTATGAGCATGCTGGCAGAGAGCGTAAAAAATTGTAATGTTTTAATAGTTATTTTTTATTTGTGCATGTATTTTTCTTCTGTATTATATTTCCAACCCATACAAGCATACCTACTCTTGCAATTACTTTAATGTAAATCATGTTAAATATAAATTAGTAAATTGTCATTATAATTTACTTTGCGATTTGCTATGATGTTGTACGACCACGTCCAACGTGTACATTCTGGATACTTTTATCAGAGGAAACTACTTTGTGTAATAAAGTCACATATATCCAAACATCCATGTTATATTCGTTAAACATTTTATTTTCTTATTCAAAGTAATTTTTACCCATAATTATTTATTTGTTGTTTTAAATTGAATATTTTTAACCTAAATGCATAAATTGGTAGATTATAGATAGTGAAAGTTACAAACTCAATATTTACATTACATTAAATGATATTTAATGATTATTAAAGTAGGAATTAGTTCAAATTATGAAATGCCTACTATCTGCCACCTTAATTATTGACTCCATTGGGCTACGAGTACTACGACTTAGAGGCTCTTCACATTCAATATTTTTCAAGAAAAATAATATTTGTTAGTATTTTTCTACTAAAAATGGACGTGATTTATTTTTAGTATTTCAGAATCAAAATTGTGTGTTGTGCAAATCATATGATATTACGGGCAAAATCCACACATATTGTGTCCTCCATACAATAAAATTAACAAAAAATACTTTCTATTGTAGGTATTTGTAAGCCAGTTCAATGATCATTAAATTACCTTATGTCAATCACTATGCTGTTCCTGTTCAAAAGGTTGGTATTGAAATGTCTAAACCTCGTGCACGGTCCAGGTGTCTTACTTATTTCTTAGTAATTCCTTTGTAGAACAATAAAGCAGATTGAAACAATACATAAATTCGTTATTGTTTGTTTTGGTGCAAAAATAAAACATCGTAAATAAGTTATTTTGCCTCGGTGGTTTTATAAACTGACTTCCACCGTAGGTCAGTTATTTATGTAAATATCTAAACCAACGTCCTAAAAGCTTGAAGCAAAATTCATGAATATTTATTAACCTCTGAGGCTTCAATTGAACGGTAAAATTTCGAAAAGTAATGTTTATAATGTTGAAAATATTATAAACTTTGTGTAGGCCTGAACCTAGATATAAACTAAATCGTACATACATGTGAGGAATTGTAATTTTATTTTATTGGTGTATGTTTCTGTATAGCTACATTTTTTCTAAAAGTAAAAAAAGATGTATAACATTATTGTTTGATGCCAGCTACCATTTAAGTAATTAAATAATACAAATATTGTTTATTTTTTATTATTTGTTTACCATCATTACGAAAAGTAAAATAAATTATTTTTTAAATAATTGTAACAACAAATTTACGAAAAACGTATTTATTCGTTAATAACCCTATACTGATATAAAAAATAATATCATTATCATATGGAAAATAGTACTAAGGCAAACGACTAACAGTTCAGTAACAGTATCCAGCTGAGTATCTTGCTGCGTCGACGATCTACGCAAATGCGTGCGACTCATGTGCCAAAGAATCCTTCTCGTTTCGGGAAGACGCATTGTTACTGGTGAACACCTAAGATCAGGAGTATGCACAGAAGGAGCCTTAGGCTTTGGCAATCTTTGCAGCATGCCATAACAGAAATGACACAAAAATCCATCTGAGAATAAGGCAACCAAAATAAACATGATAAATGCAGTAGCCACAGCAAGGCGGGGTGCTAAAAGGGATAGTGCATATATATATATATATATATATATATATATATATATATATATATATATATATATATATATATATATATATATATATATATCAATTTCTACCCATGGTGGACGGGTTATAGTATAGTCTCCTAAAAGCTAAGAGCTCGGTCACTCCCTGTGTTCATGGAATTGAAAGCCATTATCATGACTCTCGATGCACTGATCCCGGTTCACCCACTACGTGAAGTTTCACCCGTGATGGATACTCCTCTGTAGGCGAAGTATCATAAACACCACATTGCCGTGTGGTCCTTCTCCTAGAAATGCCTTTTGTTTGGCTAGGAAATGGTATGCACCAACAAAAAACCGGATAAAGAGAATAACTGTTCTAAGACAGATTATGGGGAATGTCGTAGGGCCAAATTTAACTTGTCAATGTCCGCGTTCCAGTCCGTAATTGGTTATGGGCGCACACTCTATGGAAACAGAGTTTCTGGATTCATCTTTCAACTCTTTGAATTACAGCAACGTATAGCACAGTCTCTGATCCAGTCGTTCTCGTGATCGCCAGGTCGTCCATATTGCCATTCTCGTGATCGCCAGGTCGTCCATATTGCCATTCTCGTGATCGCCAGGTAGTCCATATCGCTGTTCTCCTGATCGTCAAGTCGTCCATATCGTCTGTCTCGCTAAATAATGACAGGTTGGTGGCCGACAGGAAACATGTCGGGACATAAGAGTTCACCTTACATCCGACATAAGAGGACGCTGGACCACGATGATCACCAGGGACGTTCAACCTGGGTAGAAAGAGAACATGGGGAGATAATTTGAGCTTATTCAAAGGATAATACATGAGTACAAGACATGCGTTATGAATTATATACTCTTTAATCCTTGTCAAATGAAGACGTTGAGAATATAAAATATTGCTATCCATATTTAGTAGTTTTTTAAAGTGTCGTGCCGTTTGTAATGTAAAGAAAGCATATCCAAAAATTATTAATATGTTAATTATTTGTCATATTTCACATTAAACAATAATTTCTACTTCATTAATTTGTCTTTCTACTACACAGTAAATTGTAAATTTCCTACGTGTGCAAAATAGAGTTTTTCTAAATATAATATTAGTATATTAATCATTTACAGTTTTGTCTAAAATAGAGGTAAGTTAATTCGTAATTGTTACATAAAAAAATCTAATACATACTTAAGTAATATCCGTATTAACAACATGCCTCTATTAGATTTTTTTACCACTAGGTAGTAAGATTTCGAAAAATCTTACTATCTAAAGATTTTTTTGAAATCTTACTGCCTAATGAATAAATATTTTCAAATAGATTAAAATGTACCGTAGAGTGACAGACATACAAGTCGGTATATCTCCATAGATGTTATAATATTAAATACAGATAATATAATATTAAAGTGATGCATATGGTGTAGAGTCATTCCTGATATTTAATCCACTGAGACTATCTCGAATTGAGAACTCTGAGAAACTAATGATGGTTCTTAAACACATTTAGAGTCAATACGGAACGCTGAACATGCTCTTGTGAGTTTCCCGTCCCACAGCTAATATACACTCTAACTAACTTCCTTGACATATTTCGTCTGAATATTCACTGTAACATTTGTGTCAAACTAATACTTTTTAAAATGTATATTTTGAACGCTTCATTAAAACATATTATTACTATAATAAATTTAAATTTGATTATTACATTACTATGGGGTTTTACTAAAAAAATAAACAAATAAAATAAATAAAAAAATATTAAAAAAGGTTACATTACAAACAAAACTTTAATACAATTAAATATTAACTGACTACCACATGAATATTAATTTGAAATAAATATATAACCTAGATTCTTCAAATGTCTGCTATTTTACAAATGGTATTCATCAAAAATAATAATAAAAAAAAAAAAAATACATATAAGAATTGTGTTGAAGAATAAAAAAATATTAACAATGCAAAATGTATACATAAAGTTAACGTAATAAAATAGTTGTTTGAATTACAACCAGAGTAAAGTTTAATCAGTTTAGACTTGTTCGGAACAATTTTGCACATTAAAACTTAATAGGTTTTTATTAGTTTAGACAAACACTCAAAATAAAAGTATAACATTTCACAAATAAACACACATTTTTCTACATAAATGAACTGTCAACACCTAAATGGTAGGGAGGAGTTTTTATCCCTGATTGTACTTGGTAAAGTATGAAATGCTTTAACTTTTTGAATTTTATTTTGTTTACATTAAATATGATGTATTTTTTTAGTTTCATACATTACAAGTGCAGACTTTTAAAAATCCCTTAGTGTTTTGAAGAATAGTTAAGGCAGTGATTAAGTTTATTTCTAAAAATTATTAAGGTAAAACAGACTGTATTTTATTCATTACTTTTTTAGAAAAAATTACTAACTTCTTTTATTATACTTATTACTAGACGGATAACACAAATAAAAGTGAGTAATATTCATATAAATAATACAATATAAGTTTTTTAAGGTTGTTTTAATTACTCAAAAGGTAAATTTTTAACAAAATGAAAGAGTAGTTTGTTATAAATAATTTTGAAATGGATTATAAGAAAATATTTATATACTTTATTTGTGTATAGGTAAAATACGTGCCACGTAATTAATTTAGCATGGTTTGCAAAAATAAAAAAGAGAGTCACCTAGACAAATTTTTAAAGTAAATATTTTTTTAAATGTTGTTTGGGGTTATTAGGGTTAGTAAAGTCCAGTTTTTATACCTTCTAATATCTGTGGAGTTTTGTGGGAAGGTTAAACACTTGTAGATCTTCTATTTTTAATTATGTTTTCTTGTAACTTCTAAACCTTACGCCTTTGGATAAAAGCAGGTATGTGCAAAGGTCAATAATATGAAATTTCCTTCAAATTACAGTAGTCGAATGTCTTTTCTGTAGGACTAATAACTGAAATACATTCATTTGAATACAGAAATACTTCTTCAAACTTTCGGAAATATCAGAAAAATGCAGTATTTTTCCAATTACATTTTATTTATCTACTGTTATATTTCAATAATGATAGACGTCCTCAAATTTTAATATAGAGGGATGTTATTAGGCACACGGTTTGCAATCAGTTATTGATTATAAATGATCCCATCCACCCATCAAACAGTCCATTTAAATTATGCAAACCATTAATTTAAAAAAACACGTTAACTAAGAACAATATATTACAGTAATTAAGTGTAAATAATGTAGAATAAATGGACTCTGCCGACAAGTTTTAAAAATGAGCAGAACCAACTATGTAATATGTATGAACTAAATAAAAAATATTAAATAAATGAAAAAAGTGAAAATCTCTAACTCCTGAAGTTTTTAAATTTTGTTTATTTATTCTTAGGACGCCGATCGTCAAGATATGGGCGAATGTGGATTTTGAATTAGTGTGGTGAGTGTAGATGAGCGAATGTAGTCATTGTTACAATCTAAGTCCGTCTATTGCCTAGAAAGTGTTATTAATTTATAGCCCAATGACAAATGAACAGCCGATGGTTTTGAGCTGATCTCTTTCAAAATGTGTTACGACTCTAATTGGGATCAAACTAACAGCCTTTAGCTTATCAGGCTGGAATGATATATGAACTTATAAAGTTGAACATGATGACCCAACAATAGATAACAGATGCTCAGGAATATGAACAGTTCACCACAAAAAGGTGTGTCAGCGTCGGGGCTTGAGTGATATTTCAGAAGGTTGTGGGCGTACGGTACTTCCTAAGTGTTTTTGGGAAGGTACAATTGTTCACTTAAGTGCTTTTAGAGACATTTGAGAAACACGTTAATTTTACACTATCCTGGTTGCCAGTGTTTAAATTGATATAAATTAATGATATAAACATTCATTACCTGACAATAAAGTGTTGATGGCAATTGCTTTTGCAGATGTGAACTGATATCAAGCAGGAATGTTGGCATTGCATTTAAGACAATGAACACAGAGGGGAAACTTCAAAGACTTAATTTGATGCACTAGAATAACGTCGTATTAGTAGCCTCAGTATCATTTTCAATGAAAATTAAAGATAATAAATCATAATAAATCCTCTTTCAACGAGTTCGAATCACCAATTAGTTACACTATTGTGATCTTAAGGCCTCTTTTAAATACGAGCTATCACATTTTTTCAATGTCTTTCTTTTCAAATAGAGTGTTAAGTTTACAAAAAGACACTCTAAAAAGTCTCCCTTAATAGTTAGTATTCTCCCAAGCCATTACAAAACACAACGCTAGATTTTGGAAGCAAGCGTTAAACCTTATACAACATTGCATGGTAGGGATATGGAAGGAAACAACTTGGAGGTACCTAGAATAGTTTTCAATTTCTAGAGGGGTTTGTAGCCCAAACCAAAATTTCAACTTGCTACAGTACCACACACAAGATACGCTGCCAAGTACCTCACTTTTCGTATTTACGTCCAATCCGACTTGGATCGGGAATTAAGAATTTACCAATAAATAACAAGCAGCAGAATTTCATTATGAATTCAATTTTCACACTCTTCCTGTAACTTTCCTATGTAATCTTAAAATGGTCCCAAACAAACTATTAACTTTATAATTTTGTCCAGGTCAACCTGGACAATGATAGGTAACAGGTCTTATCAAATAATATTGAACTCTTTGCCAATGCTCGTCCCTATCATGAATATAATATATACAACTTTAAATAGATTGCACCAATATAAACAAAAACCAAATAGTAAGTACTTTATAGGTACAATCCACTCGTTAGTTTCTTTATTTGTTTTTACGTAGGGGAAATGTCTTTACGCACTGAGAATCTGACTCGCCCTCAAGAGTAATATTCAATTAAGAGAATACTCACTAAAATCTCTATGGGCCACAGTATCCAAGCCGGAACTATTTCGGATGATTTCATCTCTGGCCGCGTGTCTTACACTCTTACGAGGTCACTTTTTTACTTCATATTGAACACCTAAGGGTCAGTTAGGCATACTTCCTCAATTTTGGTACGAAGTAATGTTTCTTCACTTTGCAGCATTACCTCCACTATGGTGTCTGCCGTAACATTACCTACCGCGGAGAGAAGTGCTCTTATCTCCCCAACGAAGTGCCCACACACGAAGAATGAGTGACGAACATCATTCTTCCTCGTCCTCGTCTTTAGGGCAGTACTTGCACTAAGCTGATCTAACCTTCTCCATTCGGTGCAGATTCGGAGAAGTTGAAATCTGGACCTCTCCACGGGACTAGGCATCGATATCGCTGATGAGGCGATGAGTCCACCACCCATCAGTGCTCTCATTTAAACTGCTCTGCCAAGGTTGCAGATTATCCGTCCTGTCCTTTTCAGTTTCTTCTTTACTTCCTCGCTTGAGTGTCTGGCAAAAAATGGCCTGCCTCTCAAATTTGTTTCTTTATTAAGATCATTGTAAAGCTATGTATAATTAATTGTAGATGTTAACATAACATGGGTAATGTTTCATTTAATTTTATACATTTTATGGGTTTGTTAGTGAAATACATGATTAAATGTGTTTATTGTAAATGTATCTATGAATTATGATTTTAATTAACTATTTTGTAACTTTCTTAAAGCTCATCTGAACCTGATGATGGAAAAATTCTGTCTGATTTACGGAAACATCAAAGAAAAATTAATATCACTATAGTGTTTGAGTCCTTTCATAAATTTAAGTTATTAACTGATTTCTTTTATGTCTTAAACCTATTATATACAGATAGTTTCGATTTGATAACCAGAGAACATTTATGATATGTAAATATTTTTATGGATGAGAATATAGAAAGAGTGGAAATGTTTATTATTCTTATTATTGTTGTTGTGCAAAAAATTCTACATCATATACAATATATTTATCGTATAATCACATTTATATTTTAATGGTTTATATTACATATATATTGGTAATATTTGGGATACATGTTTCTTATTTTTTCATTATTAGTTTTATATAAATTGGAAGGAATTAACCGAACCCCACATGGGCTTCCCCAATCTCAGACGACCCTATTTTGTTCGTCCATATGCATTATTCAGTAGCCCAGCTGTCTGAAATGAAATCGATACGAATCTGAATACTGAATGACATTAAAAAGTTGCTTATTATATATTGAATTCACTACTTAAATTGTTTGCAATATCATAATAGTGTACATAATTTGTTTAGTATTATAACAATATATATACGTATATATATGTGTAATAATTACAAAAATATTATTTTCATAGTAATGTTTCTAATTTAATTTAGTAGTGCGTTTGGGTTATGGGTGGTGACTCATGAGAGACACATTGTGTGACTCGTGACCTTTTGTTGTCCTGTCAATCACTTCGAGACTGGTTTTTGTCTGGCAGTGTACACTTCTGCTGCATCGCCCAACGCCACAAGCGCATTTACGCGCAGCTACTGTCGAGCCGAGCGGTTGCAATTGTCCACCGCCTAACCTCTTGAAACTGTGTATTTAGTTGTTTTATCATTACTTAAGTCTAATATATGTTAGTAATTTATTAGTTTTAAGTGACAATATAAATAATCTGGCCAATTTTGATTTTGTGGAAGGTACATCGTAGTCAAGTGCTATACGTTTTTACTTATTTTTTTATTATATGTGTTATGTGCAAGTAAATGTAACCAAGTATAGATATTTTATTGATAGTAAAAATATTTTGTATTGATTCATACTGTAAATGTGATCTATGCCTGAGGCTTATTTTCAAGTAAAAGTTAGCTTATTTACATATTCAGTAATAAGAAAAAAAGCTTGTACAAGTTTCAAAATGTTATCATATATTTTGTTTTCCTGTACAGAACAAAAAAATGGGCATTTAAAAAAATTTTATTTTGATTTTTTACAATAAATTAGTACTAAATGGAAAATGGGCATTGTCTAAATGGCGCTCGAAGGGTTAAGTAGTGATCCGTATAGACAGTTTCAGTTTACCCTTTATTTATATAATTTTTAATAATTAATAATATTACTAAATATTTGAACTTATAAATTATTAAACGTTTCGTGTTATAAATTAGTGCCAATGAGAGATTTGTTGTAATAGATTTTCGTTGTCATGTATAGGTCATATATTATGAAAGATATGTATGAAATGTCCATTATAGTATTGGTATTAACCAAATAACCTTAAAAGACAACCTTACTTTGAGATTAAATATTTTATTAAATAACAAATACACTTTGATGATTAATAATTACGTATATTTTTGTATGTTTTCAATAAGTCATACTCTACCTACCTATTAATAGAGTGGCCAATAAACATTCAAATAAACACTGGTAAAAAAAAATATGTATGTATTTTTTAAATTTGATTAATACTCTTATTCTTACTTCTTAATAATATAGTTCTAAAATTTCTTCAACTAAAACAACGTTTTCCAGACATATGTATTTTTAAATATTCATAATAAATGCTATATAATGTACGTATAATTTAACAATACATGCCTACTGGATAAGCGTTGAAATCTGAATAAAATCTTGTTCTTGGACCTTGTGAACAGTAAAGACACATGTAGGTGCAATACAAGTATACTGTTTACTATAGTAGTATTCGAAGAAATAAAGCCAAAATGTTGCAAAATTTAACTTGTTTGATATTGGACTTATCAAAGATTACTTGTTTATGACGTGCTCACCATATTCACATTCATGGCATTCCTCCCCCCACCGGTCAAAATCTAATTAAATTTTAATTGTAGTACATTCCCTATAGTATTCCTATTAATAAAAGGAATACTATAGGGTTCTTTTATTTTTATAATAATAATATTCATACTATTCAAATTGATATTAAAATTACTTTGGGTTCATTTAGTTTTGAGGCAGGCTACAATACATTCAATAACATATTATAATGTATTGTTATAAAAAGAATTGAGTTTACCTCACAAAGATAGAAGCAATATGAATATGGTTCCTAAATTGTCACCCAAGCATGAAATTCAACCAATAACCTAATGTTGCTATATGACTCTTTTCAGCTCCACGCTAATAATAACTATAATCACAATATGTTTTGACGATTTCAGCCTAAAATTTAATGTCGGCGTTGTCAGTTCCACAATAACGTGGTATAAAATATCCCATTCATCTATATCATATATTTTGTATTGTTGTTATACGTTATATATTTTATATTGGGATATCCACATCACTTTACAGTGCTCACTGTTAATAAACTATGAAGTTTAGTTAGTTAAAAATAATGTATTGCTTGTTTTTGTAATAAATATATGCTACGTATTATTTAAGATGATTTTCTGTTGGGCAAGTCTAATATACTCCTGGATTCATAACTGATCAATTTACTTACATTGGGAATTGAGCTAACGTTCTTATGTTTAAAAAACAATTCAATATATTGTACATGTTAGATAGCTTGTACTTTGGTGTTCAATATAATCTGCATTGATATATGATCATTAATACTTTTTTTCATTTTATTGCTATATATATATACCGTTACATACAAAACGATGTACATTACTGTTGGATATAAAAATCTATTTTACCATGTATTCAGTGATGCACTACTTTCGTAGAGGGACGGCCTACTAGGAGTCGGAAAAAAACTTAAATGTAACAATAGGTCGATATACAAACCATTTTAAAGATCTTAGCGAGAAGAACATCATACCACAAATATGGTTATACCTAAACCAAATGGCGGCACTCGAAAGTTTCAATGTAAGCTGAATATTGTACAAAGTATCATTAATTTCGCGTAA
Organism: Stictocephala bisonia; assembly: GCA_035578905.1. Classification (NCBI taxonomy): domain Eukaryota; kingdom Metazoa; phylum Arthropoda; class Insecta; order Hemiptera; family Membracidae; genus Stictocephala; species Stictocephala bisonia. The sequence continues at coordinate 116,199 of JAQJVL010001846.1, forward strand.
AGTCCAGATAGAGTATAACATTTTTTTCAACCATTCCACTCTAAATACAAAAAATATACGTTTTTAATAACTCTTAATAATTCTGTGTTACATCAGGGTGATAGCTCACAAGACGTTATAGCGTTTTAAATGAGAGTATTTTAAGCATTTTTAAGTAAGTCAATTTAAATTCAATAAATTTTTACATTAAACCAAAACTCATATAGTACAATACAACATCACAGAATCGAACCTAAATATTTGTTTCATAAAAAATTTGGTAAATTTAAAAGTATTAAAATTACTTCAGTTGATCAAACATTTCCTAGGTTAGCCATTTTTATTTAAAGCAGTAACTTATAAAACGATAATATATCTAAAATCCATTGTTTAAAGTAACTCTCTATACTTTTCAAATCAGAGGAGTCGTTGAAAGGAGTTGACGTTTTTTTTGCTTGTTATATTATAAACAAAATTATATCTTAGTTCAATCGTAAAAAAAAAACTAAAAACCTTGAAAAGTTAACTAAGCAAAAGTAATTGGTAAGTGCTTACGTCAGTTTTATGAATTATGTATTATTTAAAAAAAATGTACAACCAATCTTGACCAAATCTACGTTTAAATATGAACGTATTACTCATATATTGCAATAAGTAAACTAAAACAATTATAAAATAATATTTGTTTACTAAGTACTTTCGTATAGTACTTAAAACATTCAGGAATGTATTATCGTTCAATAAAAATAAACTAACATGATATATGGGTATACAAAAATTAATTAATGTGCCCAAACTTTTAAAACTATCTATTTTATGCAAATCTCCGAGACCACTAGAAAAGCAGCCTTGATGTATTTAAATAAATTAGCATCTTAACTGATTTAAAGTTTTGATTGAGTGTTGAAAGTAATTTAGTAAAGTAAATATCCTGACTGACTCAACAAACAACAAAGTTGCGTTTAGAACTACTGTTATATTTTGGAATATTTTAACTACACATTTCATTCATTATAGATGTAGAGAAGCTACTAAAGGGTCATTATAGACCAACATTGAACGTAGTTTTATTGTTTAATACTTTTAAACGTTGTACTTGTAATACATTACTAATAATCGTTTTGTAGTAGTGGTGGTTTGATAGCATGGACATTATTGTGATGTTGATTTGTGAAACTAACAATCTTGTCTTATATTGCAAAATATTTCTTAAATGACGACTAATACCAACGTATCTGCCAATATGCTTTTAATACTGTACAAATGTTCCTTTTGTCTTGAAAATACTTTCTAGAACTAAACTGTGGTGGTACATCTGTATTAAATGAAAATATAATGGCTTTCTTTATAAAATGTGGCTCTGCTGTCCCGTAAGCGTAAAAGGTCTTTCTTGACCTTTCACTAAAAACCGTCCACAAACATAACAAAAACTATTAGGTGATATTTTATATGTTCTACATGATACAAAAGCCAACAGATACTTTTACCTGAAACATACTTGAAGAAACAGCACTATTAAAACAACTGCAATTACACAATTAACAACTGTTAGCTACACATGTGACCAAACATAACCTCACTTTTACTACTACTGACAGAGAGCAGAGAAATAATAGTTGTCTAATCCCCTCTCCACTGTCTTTCCAGTGTAGCCAACAGTATTATTAGCAACCCAAAATATCGTATAAATGTATCAAACTTCAGGTCTTATAACAAAAAAAGAGACGTCTATGGACTTTTGTAGTAATTTTTCTATTATGCGTAAACCAAAATAACTTTAAAAATCCTAATGTGATGTATGTTACATAAACATTGTTGACCAATGTTATCAATGGTATGCTTAGTTTAAAAATGCCAGTTCCATTTATAACATATTGAGGATTATTTTTGTACTGTTTATACTTCTTATAACATTATCATAATTTCTATTAAATATATGGAAAATGACATCTTTGTTGTTTTATAAGACTGCCATAAAAATATTACAACAAAATTAATCATATATCACTCTATAAACAATGCTGCCAAATAGTAACCAAACACGTTAAGAATGTTTTTTAAATTTCTTTTAATTAATTTTTTTTTAATATTGAGGATAAATTAAGATATCAAGTGACGTGGTAGTCTCGCGACAAGTTCATTTGCTTTAAAATATATTAGTTAGTGGGACTCATTATTTTTTTATGTTTGGATAGTAAATAAATGCAGATAAAATTCATATTTTAAGAAAAACATTTTAAATTTTTAAAACTGTTTTATAATAATAATTGGTCACTAAGTTGGATAAAGACCAGCTTCGAAATCTAAAAGTTCTCAGTTCGATCCCAATCAGAGTCGTAAAAAATGTTTAAAGAATTCAGCTGATAACAACTGACTGTTCATTTGTCATTGATCTATTAATTAATGACACTTTCTAAGGAATAGTCGGCCTTGGTTTGTAACAATGACTACATTCGCTCATCTACACTCATCAATAAATTATAAATCCATAATATACGTTCCATATTTACCTGTATCTTAATGATCGGTGAGAAATAATAATAATTGATAAAAAACAAATACAATACAAATAAATTATATATTAAAAGAGCAACTTTTTTGCATGCGGGTTACAAAATGCATGATTTCATGTAAGTTGTAGTCTTATTAAACTTAACAGAACTTATTTTTATCTTTTTTAAAACTATTTCAAAAGTAACTGCTCCCACTAAATTTAAACCTTATTAATACCCATTTTATATAGATAATACAACCATGCAATATCACAATAAGTCAAACTGTAGGAACAATCATTTGACAGTAGTAATATTGTAACATATTTAAAGTAACTGTCTTAGAATGTTTGTAATAATCACGTCACAGTTTTTCCCAAAATAATCTGTTTTTACGTAAGACAAGTACATTTTTAATTTACTTAACACTGAATTTTGAAAAATATTTAGATAACACTGAACATCTATAGTTTATTACATGGTTTTTAACTGTCAAATTGGTAGTAATAACATTTATGTCACCCAAAAAGTGTAAAGGAGCATCCTTAATGGAATGTTATCTTTAAATAGGAATAAATGTTACTATAGTTTGTAGAATTGTGTAGTATTTTGAGCTCTTTCGTATTATAATATAATAACATAGAATTGGTACGCCTTGATATAAATACAAACTCTACCCCAGGAAAAATACATTGTCAAAGACATACATTCTTTCTCATTGTGACAAACAAGAAGTAAATGCCACAGTCGTATTCACTTATTATCATGTATATCCCAATGTTTGGAGACATACAGTTCTGCACAATTATATTTATTATTAGTATTGTTTTTTGAGAGATTCAACTTACATAGTCTTTTGTTAATTTATCAAACATAGATACTCCTTATAAAGTAGCATTATTTCAATTAAATTATTTTAAAATATCAATTTTAATTTTTAAATTTTCATTTTTTATTTACTATATTTTAAATTATTGTTCTTTAATATAGATTGTGTATTGATGTCAATTACGTATTTAGGATGTATAGGCCAGAAGAGTATCAGTTTTGAAAGCAAGTAAATTAACTATTATACTTCTATATGTATTTTTCTGAATTAAAAACAAATGTATTTAATAATTCATAGTCCAACGAGTCATTTTATATTTGATTTAATAACAATACAATGTATATTAGGCCTATGATGCATACGGTTTTATAATTTTTACTGTCAATTGCCATCTTTTAGGTCTCTTTGAGCTTTGAAAACGTAATTGATATAAATGGTATTTGTTCAAGAAATGTCAGATCGGAAGCAGTCACATTTACTAAAGGCACCATAATTTTAATGAATTGCAGTTCCACCATGGCAAATTGGTTTTGAATTAAAAGTTAGGTGTTCGAGAGGACTGCTTGGTTCCAAATCTCACCTGATAAAGTCATTTTTCATTCCATTTCAATCACACCCCAGTTAGGAATATAGTGACTGTGTTTGAGAATGTTATGTTTACTTATGAATTAGTAGCCTTATTTTTTTATGTAAATTTATTATTTATAGGATATTAATTCTGTTTAATGAGAAAAATAGCAAATATATTAGAAAATCCCATATTTGTGAGTAAAGAGAATATGTATGATATCATGGAAGGAGCTTACATGCATATTTAGATCAACCTGTAAAACTCTTTATCTAAGTAAGCCATAACCTTAATGGTACTGTATAACTATTATGATTTTCATGAAGACTTCCCCACATATTATATACTAGACTTCTTTCTCAGAAGAAAGGCAACCGAATAATGTGCATGTCTCATATGATTGATGTGCACTTCACCATACAATCTCATATTTCTAATGGGAATTGGTAATAATTTAAAAGGTATACATAAAATGTTTGTAGAGAAGTAGAGACCATTACTAACGTAAAAGAGACTCCATATTCCCTTTTAGTTAAAATTGTAATTTGAAATCTGAAAACATAAAATATATTAAATGCTCCTAGCCATTACCAATGTTATTTATAGTGATTTTTGTTCAAAAAAGCAATGAAACTATATAATAATTTGACTTAGCAAAACAAGTAATTCGATTGTTTTAACTATTATACACAATAAAATACATCCATATTATATACGAAATTGAAAAGTACACATAAAAGCAACGTAAATATTTTTAGGATGAAAGAATCTATACAGCAACATATAAATTATTCCACAATCGTATTAAACACACGGAAACACATTTCGGTCACGGATTCAATAACATGCTTTCAATAAGCAATAGTGTAACACTTGTTGTGGTCCCTGTTCAATTTGATCTCAAGCTATGGCTGCAGGAAATAATGCGGATATATTATTTATAGTTCCTTTACGTGTTTTATTCCAAATGCCTCAATAAAAAATTCCAAAAGTATTTTAATGTGAGTATGAACATATTAGAGTTGATTTATTATATTAAGTAGAAAAGGGTTTTATGAATTTTTTCTTTGAATTGTTGTTGAATGTTGATAATATCGTTGATATATAAATAAATTTAAGATATGTATACATAGAAACAGATATAATCATAAAGTTTAACCTATAACATGTTTGTTCACGTTAACTCCTTTGACTTTTTAATTAAAATTATAAATTGTATATTAAATATTAAAATTAACTCTTTATCAGACCTGGAATTAATATTAGAGCTTATTTTGAATAGTACACTGTGCATAAATATGCGTAGGAATGAAACAACTATTTGAAAGAAATAGAACCAGACTTAAAATGTTTTCAGTTGATTTTTGTAAATGTATCGCCTAATTTAACTACAGGAGTTCAGACAGTTAAACTGTTTAGCATTTAAGCGAATATTTAAGGGTTTGAATTAAAATAACATTTAAATGCTCTCCTAATTCAGCAACTATATACAAGGTGTTCATAAAAAACACTTCCAGACTTCGGGATATAATTATTTACACGAAAACTAAGAACAAAATTCCATAAACATGTGTCTGAAACGCGTAAGTTTCGTCTGTCATATTGGAGATGACTAAAGTAGTCATATTGAACAATAATAATATAACGGATATGGAACAAATATGAATTAGGTCACGTAACTGTGTGTACTATTCTTTTAAAATAAGCTCTAATATTAATTCCAAGTCTAAATAAAAGTTAAGTTTATTATTTACTATACTATTTATACTTTTAATTTTAAAAGTTGTATTCATGGTTACGTTCGGTAAATATTTGGTGTAAGCATTAATATTTTTTTCATAAACCATTATAAGTGAGCTCTTTTATTTATTTATTTTTTTTGAAAATTGTTTTAAAAATGTTTAAAAACGTTTAGTAAAATAAATAAGGTATTATATTATTGTTTAATATGGGTTCATGCAATTACAAACCATTTTATTCCAACAAAAATCTATCATAAATGTTTTTGAAGTAATATTAAGTTATAGGAATAGAATACCTTTGAGATATTAGGTATATTTGTTACTCGCTTGTTGTTATTTTCTATCTTTTAAGTGAATACAATTTGTACTTTATGAAAATGAAGGAAGTTAGTTAGTTAGTTACAAAGTTGTAGGATACATTTAAATTTTGTATCACCTCAAATTTTAAGTTTAGGATTGCTGTTCAATATTTAACTAAGCCTAGTGATACAACACTATTATGTGAAATCTGCCCTAATTCAAACCTTAATCAGCTTTAATTTTCTCATATACAACAAATATGCCCATGATATTTACTCTTATTTACTAAAAGACCATTTTATTATGGTATAACGAGTTTGATTATTATTTATGTACATTTTGATTATAATTTAGTGTACATTAAAATATAACGACGTTAATTAATCGCACTGTAATATTACAAATTTTCACGCAAAACTGAAAATATAAATATTATTTAACCTTTGGCTTGAAAACTGATAATATCATTAACTAACTAATTTTAAAAATAACAAATTATATATTATAATTTGAATACATTAATCTCAATCGGCAAAATAGAATGTGCCAAAATTATTCTATGATGTACTTTTAAACATAATGCAGGCTACTTAGAACAATGCTCAGTAATAACATAGTTAATCATAACATTACATACTCATTTTAGCCTAGTTGAAATACTAAATAATGATATACTCTGAGCAACCAAAAAGTATTTACGTTAATGAAGATTCGGCTTCTAATAACATTCAAAGACACTTCTGACATATTATGTACTAGTTTATTTGATTATATCATAATCATACAATGCTGGAATGTATAATCATAATCATAAATACCAATAACACTTATATTATAATCATGAGTACAGTGCATCTCAGTTATGGTTAAAAACTAGGAAAAGTAAATTCAGTCTTCCAAGAAAACATTCACGAAATAACTACTGTAGTAATGAATGAGAGTTGTTGTAATATATATTATGCATATCTTTTCTTAAGATTTCCAAACATATGAAAAGATAAACATATGAAAATATATACAAATCGTATAAAACACTTTTGTACAATAAAGCCATTAAAAAAAATAAATAAATAAAAAAATTTAAAAAATTGCACAATCATTTTATGAAACAATTTGAAACATGGTTAAGATTATCATAAATAATATATTCTAAAAGGTAAACTATTTATTTATTTATAACTATTATTTAAATTGTGATAATATTATCCTGTTGGTAATTACTTGTTCGTGTAACAGTCAGTAATGTTTGAATAAATAAATAATTAGGTATTGTTTCAAAGCAAAGACTCATTTGATCAATGATTAACCTACAAGCAAGAGTATTGATCATTCATTATCTCCTACTCAACTAAACACCTACGTTGTTTTGACCTTCCCTTCCATCTACATACATCACCTTCCGTTTCCCCCGTACACCTACATAGTTGAGGGCCATCTATCCCTCCCACACACTCACGTTGTTGACCCTACCACCCACCTATTCACTTTCGTTATTGTGACCTTACCTGCCACTCATACAATTAAGTTGGTATTGGTCCACCCATACACATGCATGTGTGGTGGCATTTTTCTTGCAATAGATAGTTCAGCAGACAACGACCTTCACTAGAAATTCTTAACTATTATGCATTATTATTATTAGCAAATATTCAGGATAATAGTAGATTTTCCATTACACCTGGTTTGAAAAAGGCCTCCAGTGTATAATGAGTTCTCATGACATAGACACACAAAAAGTGTCTCCGACTACGACACTTAAAAAAACTGTTTAGGACTAACTAAATCCTCTTGTATCAGTCTGGTGAAGATAAGTCTTTAACGAGTTACAAACATCTTAAAAACCCAGTTATGTCCAGAGCTTTTATTCTGAGACCTATTTTAAAATATTACTACATAACTGTTGTTTACTAACCAATTGTTACAAATAACGAAGAACAATGAGTCAAGGACTCATTAATACTATTGTTGCTAGTCCATGAACAGAGATAATGTATTGAGCAGACGTAAAACATATTATATACAGGATGTTCATGTATCTCTCTTCAAGACCTCGAGATATAATAATTACCACAAAAACAAGAACAAATATAAATATATGTCCTAAAATGCTTAGTCTGCTTGTCTAAATGTGAATTTTCATAATTTATCATATCTCAATAAACCCTTAAAATAATATATTAAACACGGTACAAGTATGAAGAAAAATAAGTTATAATTTACTACAGAGTATCAAATTTTACTGTGTATAATTTCTAGTGGCTATTTTTATTTTCCAAAGTGTAATACCTCAAAAAGTATACATTTTAAAAACTACACAATAGACAAACATTTTGAAATTTGACTTCCTAAATGAATGTACAAAGAGTGTAAAGAACGAATCATTAACAGCTGATCAGTTTTAGTTTTTTTAACACAGTACATGCTCGTTGGATAACATTGACATACCATTAGCATGTACTGTTTTACTAAACAGTCATTAAACGCATTTTATGAGTAGAGAAACTATCTGTATATTTTTAGTTTGTGTTTGTCTTGCAGTTTATTGATCTACAATAATTAATTGTGTTGGTCAGCCTACATGAACACTTTAAATTCTAATATTTTCTTGATATAGTACAACATTTACCTATAGGCATTTTTCCTCTATAACCTTATATTTTAATAATAATTCATAAAGCATTATGGATATGAATTATGAATAAAAAACTTTTCAAAAATATGTGTACAGTACAAGTAAACGTCACACAATACAGATGTATTACAATATGAGCACAAAATGCACAAATATATTACAATACAGTACAAAATTCACAAATATTATGGTGATCGATTTCGGTGAACCACGCTCACCTTCCTCAGACCAGAGGGATTCACAAAATAATGGAAAAAGGTGTAAAAATAGAATTGGACACATGTTCATTGTATAGGTGTTTGTATAATACTTGTGACTAAATATATCTTGGTTTAAAGCTAACTGCTTGAATAGACATTTTAATACTTAGGCAACGTATTTTAGTAATTTTTATTTCTATGAATTCACATACTAACTATATGTATGACACAATTTTCCATTCTTTTGTGATTCCCTCTGGTTTAAGGAAAATGAGCATGGGTGAATTTTGTACTTGTGTTGTTATATATTTGTGCATTTTGTGCTTATATTGTAATAAATTTGTGTTGTGTAACGTTTACTTGTACTGTATATATACCAACTCGTATTATGCTAATTAAATAACTAAAAATGTATATGAAATAAAAGTAAGTATTGAAAGCAGAATTGTAAATCCTGCTAAAATTAATAAAGTATTAATACTTATCAATATAAATTAATCCATAACTTTTTTTAATATAGCACAGTTCTAAAACCACGTAAATATTTCTGTATTGGACATATATTCATCGTATATGTGTTTGTATAATAACTGTGACTACATATATCTTGGTTTAAAGCTAACTGGTTGAATAATCATTTTTAATACTTAGGCAAAGTATTTTAATAATTTTTATTTATATGAATGCACATAATAAATATATGTATTCTTCAGCATGATAGGTGATAAACAATGTGAATATAATAATCACATTCATATAAAAACTATCAATTGCTAACTCTTGTATACAATAATTTATCAACAGTATTGCATTAGTATTTATTGTATTTGAAAACTTGTCGTCACAAAGTTACTAAAAATGTTAACAACTCAAGGAGAGTAGAGTACATTTGCAATGTCATGCAAGTTATCACGTTCTATGTTTCAGAGTGACAAAGAATAACGGAGCCTACTTCTCTTGATGTATTTCATACTTTATATATTTCCCAAATAAGTAAGGTAGATATCCACTTTTCTTTGACGTCGCCTTTTTTCTATTTAAGTAACGTAAAATGTTCTTTGTTTCCTTTAATGTTATACATAAAATGTATTGTTATTGATTTTAGTTTACTGTTTACGATTATTCAATAAAAGACAGTACTTTACCTAATAAAACAAAGAAATACAATGCTTAGTGATTATTTTATAATTTTCATAAAGAACTGAGAATTTGATATTGAAATCTCTTGGGATTACCAAAGGAGTCTGTCTTATGTAGACGGTTTAATAGGATATGTTACAACACTGTGTTTTCTCTGAATAAGTATATAAATCCATAAGAACAATTATTATTGCCCCCCTTTTGATGAGTAGACTCAATGTTGCACAACACAAAACTAAAAACACCCTTCTTGTTTAGTATTAAAGTTTCCTGGAATCCATTGTTAGACCCATAGTGCTATAATACACATAAATATTATGAGATACATAAAATTGTTATGCGAGAGACGATTTTTTTTTCTTTTCCAATAACCCCCAATTATGGATTCTATATTTTATAAACCACATTATAAGTGGTTCATTGACGAGTGTGTGTGTGTGTGTGTGTGTGTGTGTGTGTGTGTGTGTGTGTGTGTGTGTGTGTGTGTGTGTGTGTGTGTGTGTGTGTGTGTGTGTGTGTGTGTGTGTGTGTGTGTGTGTGTGTGTGTGTGTGTGTGTGTGTGTGTGTGTGTGTGTGTGTGTGTGTGTGTGTGTGTGTGTGTGTGTGTGTGTGTGTGTGTGTGTGTGTGTGTGTGAATGCGACTGGCTGACTCACTCATAAAAACTTTCAAAATCCATGGAAGAATATTACATAAGCTTTAGTATCGAAGGGACCTATTAAGAAATTATTTTTCTAAATTCAATTCATATGGGGTACAAACAGCCTCTCAAAATTATCTTTACTCCATAAGAATAACATTTGATTTACTTGAGTAACTTAATAACAGCTCTTTTGTAAATAAATAAACATGTTTATTTTGTATATTTAACATAACCATATTTCTGCATTAAGAGTTTAATCCTCAGTTTTTAAACAAAAAGAAATGAAATAAACATGTTTAAAATAAGCGAAATAAAACCATTGATTTTATAAGGGTAATACCATTAGGTATTTATAGTAATAGACAGGTAGCAACGCAAGCAGTGTGAATGATACTGTAAATGAATTTAATATTGTGATTTTATGATATACCGTTAATCTACAATTAATTATATACATGCCAAGAGCGAAGGCCGAGGTGTATCGAGCTCAGGGAGAGTTGGGGTTGGCACGTGAAGCGTGCAGGGGTGTCCCCTATAATTGTAATAAAATTGTGTACTCTTTTCATATTTAAGGTTAAATTTAAAAATATTTTTCGGCATATAAACATTAAACATCTAACCCGATTTCAACCTATCATAACGTTCATACATCATAACAAAAATAATTATATTTAAGATTTTATATATATATATATATATATATATATATATATATATATATATCTTACTCAACTAACCAGAACACTCTGGACAAAATCATATACGAATAAATGGGAAGAGTGGTAGCTGATTTTGTTGAAAGCCCAGGGATGACTAGGTATTTCGGTTCTCTGTGTCCTCAATTACAAGCTGAACCCACGCAATATTGATTCATTTTGCCTGGGAGAGTACATTTTAAAGTTGACTCATCTTTCAGATTTGTTATTGATAACAGATACTAGCTGTGATGCAAACAGATAAATACAATGCCAATAATAGTGTTTTATAATGCAATAGATTATTTGTACAATTCAATTTAACAAGTGATGTAGGCCTAATGTAAAAATTACAACATAAAACCTGTAAGACGCAAAAAGAGTTAACTAAAGGGTCAACTGTTACTTACATACTTCGATACTCTAAGTGGTATCCATCCTAATTACACTACTAATGTAATAACTGTATTAAAAAATGTTAAAAGTGTTAATAAATCTACGATAGTTATACATACCAAATATACTAGTTTTCATACGAAAGTAAATTAAAACAGAATATGTTCATATGAGAAATTAAAATTAAAACAAACTATATACACCAGTTAAACATTTTATTGTTTGTTGGGTACTGAAAGTCGATAAATTGAAAATGTTTAGTAATAGCTTTAATAAATATATAATATAGATTTCTGCCGGAATTGAGTTAGCAAAAAGTTTCATTCTTACGATAGTTGATTCTTAATTGATTATTGTAGTTAAACTGTCTTAAACTAACTCATAAATAACTCAATTAATAGATTTTAAATGTAACAATCTGAGTGTCCTATGTAAAAAGGTCTCATTCCAAAGAGCTGCGGGTTGTTACAAGTAGTCTTGAATAATTTAGGAAGTAAAATGATATTAAATCAAGAAACTAATAATAGTCCAAACTACCAAACAACAATAGTAACTTTTAGAACGTATTAAATATTATATAAAATTGATAAATACAACTTTTAAATATTTAAGAAAATTTAAATATACAGATAATATATACTAAATTATACAATGTTTATATCTCGGTACAGCTCATAAAAATGTTCACTCTTGAAATATTATATTTATTCAATGAAAAAAACACAACTTCAGTTATGAGTATCAGAATATAGCACATTTATATCTGCTATATAATATAGATTTCTGCCAGAAATGACTTAACGAGAAAAAATTCATTCTTACGATAATTAATTCTCATTTAATTATTAAAGTTAGATTGTCAAGTTAAACTTAAATCTAGGACACTAAAGATATGCTTCGATCCTTGATTTAAGTTATTTGACCTTCATGATTATATACTTTAAAGACTATTTCTACTAGATAAAATACGCTTTCCAAATCATACTTACTCAACAAAAGTAATTTTAAATGACTTACTTAGAATTATGTTCCACTATAACAATATTATTTTCTCATTCTATCCCATTCCCAACTTTTTCTGTCTTCCACAATTCACAAACTCTAACACCGATACAAAAACGACCACAAAATATACATCAGACAAATTAAAACATCTGTTATATCTTAAATAACGGACCAAAAGAATTTGAACAAAATATTTAACCGTAAATATTATGATAATCTTAAAAAAAATGAAGTAGATATATAATTCTTCAGCTATTAGATAAGAAACTTTTAGTTTGTTTTTAAACTTCCAATAAGATTATGTATATTTTGTAAAATTTACATAGTGTTAAACAGTTTATAGGGGTACTTGATTATAATAAAAATGTTTATTGCCTTGGGGATTTTTTTTAATAGATGTCTTCACCGCATTATAAATATATGATGGCCTCAAACAGTATCTAGTGAAGCATTTAGGATAGAGTCAGGGCAAGCTGAAATAAAGTTACTGATCAGAGAGCGAAAGTGGAGGTGGCTAGGACACACCTTAAGAAAACCTGATGCCGCTATTGAGAAGAGAACACTTAATTGGAACTATCAAGGTGCTAGAAGAAGAGGCAAACTACCACAACTTGGAGGAGAACGATAGAGAGGGAGGCACAAGAAGTTGGCAAAACATAACGTGAACTGAAGGCAGTTGCGGAAAACAGAAACAGGTGGAGAGCTGTCCTGGAAGCCCTATGCTCCCGGAGGAAATGAAAAAATAAGTCAAGTAACGTTATTGCCTAATAATGTAAACTATTGTGTGCACACTTAAAAATATTAGAATTTTTATTGTTACATTTGAATAGAAATAATATTCTTTAGAAGTCTTGAATAGTATAAAAACACGTGTTTTAATGTTTTTTTTTTTTTTTTTTTTTTTTTTTTTTGACTTTCAAGTGATGTGCATTAATATAAACTATTCAGGATATTCATGAAAGCAGTTTAGTTAAACATTCTTCAAAAATATATTTTTTACAAACAACGACCAGTTAGGAAGATAAAATCAACCAGATATCACGTACACCCTTTCCCAACTGATTTAAGAACTGTTTCCCAGCCTCATAAACTATACTCTTGATAGTTAAATAAACACAAAATAAGTGTTTTTATATCATGGCTCAGATGTTCAAGAATTAAGATCTACGTAGCAACTGTATAGTCATAATACCGTATTATTTAATTAAATATAATCAACGGTATATATAAATAAGCAAGTGATACAGTGTTCACAATAGACCTGTGATGTTCCGCCGTTACGGGAGATTTACTGTTGACTGGAATCTAATAAAACTGGTCCGGAAACTGTTCAATGACGATATGGGAAATATTTCATCTGTTTTATAGTTGAAACAGGTTGTTTGATGCGTAAAATAGCTGTATTGTTTTGTTTACGTGTTTTAAGATAGCAGGATATGACTTGTCATAACGACGTATTACTTATTGCTGTTTTACTTATATATACGCCATTACTTATATCCGCCATTTACGTAAAAAAATCACTTGTAGTAGAAGACTTTTGTACGATTTTTACTTAATAAATCATATAACATATACATCTTCTCAACGTTTTTTATATGTAATAAAAAGGGATAATACGCATTCTGAACCCATTGATTGATAATATTGCTGCATATTACTAACATTTTCTAAATATTAAATACAAAATAAAACAATCAAAAGCTCACAAACTAATGGATCAAAATGTAACATTACCGACTTGTCGTCTCAGTGATTCAGTACTCCAAACTTAAAATATATAACTCACTTGATAGCTAGAAATAATGTTATTTAACGCACAGGCCACAGAACCATATCCACTGTAAAGTGAAAGAAAAAAGATATTTTACATTCAGTTTTAATTACTACTAACACACATATATTATAACTATAAAATATTATAATTTCTAAGGCGCAGTTAAGTTAATATTCCTGACAGCTTAATGTTCAATGGTTTTCAGCCCTTGATAAGCATAAATTCAAATAATTATGCTTATTGTAAGCGATATATACAATTAGCTTTAATGCAATAACAATAAAGTTATAACAGAAGTTGAACATTTTAGATAAGTGGTGTTCAAACCTTTAGAATAATTACATTCAACCAACATTAGTAACTTTTAACCTAAAGATAATTGTCACTATAGTGATTAAGACTCTTAACTCATTTAAAGACAAAGTCATCAATGCGCGGGTTTCAGATTGTTCAGCACTGATTTTTACGATTTTACTTGTCTCCTTATTAGAATTCTGTGCTTGTGATCTTAAATATTTGTATTTTTATGATACGAAAGATTTTATATCGTTTTAACTGATATCAAATGTACTATCCAGTAGGTAACTATGATACGGTGTTACAAAAAACCAAGGTTTTAAACAGGACGGTACAGGATGACAATACGAATGTTCCTACGAAAAACAAGAAACAAATGTGTACAAATAAATAAAAAATTTATTTAATCAAACTATTGATGAGGATTAAATCATACGTTTTAATGTATGTGCATTTACTCATAAATAATAGGGCGTGATATTTTTTTTATATAAATACAAGTAAAATTAATCAGAGAGTACAGTAAGCCTAAATATCAACAAATTTTACTTTAAAGTAGGAGTCAATGTGGCCTTTGGAAATCTGTTGCACATTACAAATACATTCAGCACTGAAACACCGGAAAGGAACGTTGCAACAGGAAATAATGATAACGATGACTTATTCAGGATAATGTATATGTAATTTACCCTTTAAGGATGCAGTTTTACAGGGATTTCCATATTAACAAAGAATTTAAATGTCTAAATACATACAAAAACACATATTATGCAGTAAATAATTAAAAGTTTTAACAATGTCTCTCTAACTATCTATACCTTATACACAAAAGGTATTATACACAAAAATGGTATTCATATAAATTAACTGAACTTCCACCAAGGCTGAAATCTAACGACAAGCTTTATGATTACTTAAATATCAGAAAATGCATACAAGGAGGATGCTAAAATATATTTATTGAACCTATTTTATTGATATATTTTACTTTATTTATGAAAAAATCTATCAATATCTAAAGGAACATACACAAGGCTTAATATTTAGAAAATATTGACACTACATTTAAAAGTTGAATACATATCCTCATGATCCTTTTTCTTTTAATGTATTTTATTTAACATCAGAATCACCTTACTAAATAATAAAAAAAAAATTGGGTGTGCGTCGGACCACACGGTGGAAGTTATACTTCTTTGGCCATTCTCATACACCCACTCACGCACACAAACAGACAGGATATATAAATGAAATATAAGACATTTTTCAATATTATTCAATATATTTATCTTCAATAATATTATACGTGACTTCATTATTATATTATACACCTATATTATCATTATCAGTAATTTCTTCGATTAAATTTCTTCGATTAACAATCGATTAATCGATAGTTCTTAAAAATTTGTTCTTACTTTTCAGCGTGACGCGGTTTCTCGACCAACATCCCATCCCAAAGTGTCTAACGGGCGCAAAGAAGTATAACTTCAAAAATATGAAATTCATACAATGTTATAGCCTCATTCAAAAGTGGAAATACTTGTAGGGAACATGTCTTAAAAGTATATTTTACATTTATAGGATTCTCTACAACAAATGTGGCTTTAGAAGCACCCATATAAATATTGACTCAAAGTCATGCTGAGGTGAGATAAAAAGTCGAACAATTAATTAAATATCAATGAACTTTTATGAATCATTAGTAGTTATATAAAATTTAAATTATTTTTTCTTAGAGATTAGGATTAAGCGGTCGGTGTCTTAATTAGAATCTACATTCTCCGGTGACGAACGCGTTAAAGTAATAAATACACTTAAACTGATATAGACCCTTCCACCCACCCATACACTAACAGTGGTATTAACCCGCCCACCCACCCATACACGTACAGTGGTTACCACCTACCCATTTATACATTTACACTAATATTGACCCTCCCACCACGCATACACTTACAATAGTATTAAAAACAAATAATATGTTTAATTATTTGTTTGATTTTATATTACAAATAATTATTAATAATAATAATATTACAAGTTTTCTTATTATTTTACTATCACAATTCAGTTCTGGATTCATACATTTTAAGTGATAATGTAAAAATATTAATAAATACGTAAATCCCTCCCATTAAATAAATAACTGAATTAGTATGGCAACTAACAATAAATCCTACTCACCAGTAACCAATACAAAATAGTCAATAATAGGGTTAAATTAGCTTATCAGACTTTATCTACTACCCACAGTAGGTAGAGCTTTCAAGTTGTCTCGACTGTTAATAACATAACTGACTTGGTAGGTTCTCTTTGATAACTGCTTATTTCAGATTTCATTGAAGTCTGTAACAAACTATAATAATGAACCTTTCTTAGAATTACACCAGGTTCAATTTAACAAAGTATTTTTTATCTTACGTATTTGGAGAAGGGGTTGACAATTGTATAAAAAGTGTTATTATGGTTAGTTAAAAATGTTATTTTTCATTCCTACTTCATAGTTCACATATTTTAAAAAATTACATAATGTATGTAATAATTGAATGAATAAATGAAAGAGGCAATTGTAGTTCCAATACATAAGAAGGGCAGAAAAGATTTGACAGATCAATACAGACCAATTGCGTTATTGTCAGTTTTATCTAAGATTATAAAGAAATGTATGAAAGCCAGATTATTAAATTTTTTAAATAATAAACGTTTTTTCAACTCAAATCAGTATGGGTTTACGAAAGGGAAAAATACGGAAGGAGCAATTTTAAAATTTACAGAACGCGTATACAACAGTTTTAATGACAACTACAAAACAACCGGAATTTTTATACATTTTTGCAAAGCGTTTGATCTAGTCAATCACAAAATTTTACTAAAAAAGCTAAAGTTATTAGGCATACGAGGCAACATGTTAAAGTGGTTTGAAACTTATCTAGAAAATCGTAAGCAAAAAGTTAAAATTTCAAATTGTTTTAGTGAGGTAAAAACAATAAGTTTGGGGGTGCCACAAGGATCGGTTCTTGCAGCGACTTTGTTTCTTATATTTATTAATGACCTATTAAACTTGAGATTAGAGGGAGAAATTATTGGTTTTGCGGATGACATTGCAATACAGTATGTAGAGACAGACTGGGAGCTTATCTGGTTAAAAATGAATGCTGATATGAAAGCAATTAGGGGATGGTGTGAAAATAACAGAATGGTGCTAAATGCGTCCAAAACAAAATTTATAAATTTCGATTTAAGGGGATATAAATTCAATTCCCTTTTAAAATTCCATAAGTTTGATTGTTCGCAGCAGTTATCTTGTAGTTGTGAAGTCATTGAACAGGTGGATAAAATACAATATTTAGGTATATGCATTGATCAAAACTTAAGCTGGAAACCACACATTAATAGACTACAAAGGAATTTGAGAAATAATATTAGACAGTTTTATTTTCTTAAAAGTTTTATAAATCAGAATTTACTGAGAACATTATATTTTGCGTTAATTCACTCGAGAATAAATTATGGGATAGAAATCTGGGGAGGTTCAGGTATCGTAGCAATAAATTCACTTAGAGTGACTCAAAACCACTTTGTAAGAATTATCGCTAACAAACAAAAACGTGAATCGGCTCTTCCCATCTATAAGCAATTAAAGATTTTACCGGTTAGATATTTATTTGTTTTTAAAGTATTGAAAATTTTTTTTAATAGAAGTGGCAATAATGACAACGACAACATTTACAAGAGAACAAGAAGGGAAACTTTGGGTATATTAATCAAACCTAAGGTAAAAAAGGCAATTTTCAAAAGAAGTTTTTCCTTTTTGGGTCCAAAATTTTTCAATGTCCTGCCACTTCAAATAAAAAATTGTGTTAGTTTTTCTATATTTGTAAATAAAATTAAAAGATGGATTTTTGAGGTAGAAGATATTGAACAATTATTTTTGGTTTTAGTTTAAGAAGTATTGCTAAAGTTTCTTAGTGGTGGTGTTTTTGGATTGTGCACGCTGTAGTCGACCGGTAGATTAAGTTTTAATGTTAAGTTCTGACTGTACTTGTAAATTTTACAGTAATTTATGTTGAGCTAGCCACACCTACTTGAAAAGTGGCTAGTAATTCCTAAGAAACCAATTTGTAAATTTTGTAACATTCGAAGGAATAAAGATTATTATTATTATTATTAATTGAAAAGAAAAATCTATTTTAGTAACTAAAGTACTTATAGATTGATGCCAAATAATAACTGGCACAAGTAAAAAATATTTTTACAACTATTTATTTACTTATTAAGATAAATAATGTTATTGATAATCTTGTATGTTATAATGTAATTGATTATCATGTAGTTTTTATAAAATATAATGTTATTTTCCTTATTATTTTGTTACTTTTCTGAAAACGAATAAATGTTGCTTTATAATAATATAGGGGGGTAGTGTAGTCAAGGGCTGATTTTATGAAAATCAAAATATCTTACATCCACTTTTATTTCTCATTCTTTATTTTTTTAAATTTATTTCCTGATCTTACAATGAATTCTTTGTTTAATACCTTAGATTATATTGAATTCAAGGTAATAATTTTTGAAGTATTCTTTTATGATTCTTTCAAAGTACAACATTTCTAAATATGTCGTGGTTTGCACATTTTGGGTTTACGATTTGGAACACCATACTGTAAACCCATGACAAGTTTTTAATGTGTTTTATGCCAGTACAAACTCACCTTAAAACAGATAATCAAAACTATCTAGTATTTGTTTAACCCGCTCCATACTTCTGAGAATAATATTAACTACAAAATAATACAAAGTTCTAAAAACAATACAAAGTTATTAAAAATCTAAATAGTTGTTTTTTTCAAACGTATCTTTATTCTGATATTTTCAGAAATTTTACTATATTAGCAAATTACGGATGTAAAGTTCAATACAGGAAACCTTTTTCCTAGATTTGTGTTAACTAATTACAAAGAAAAATGTACATATTTTGACTATCTAATTGTTGTAACTATATAATAATGATTTGTTAGCCTCTATAAAATAATGTAACCAACAGTATTTTTTGAAATGTTAGGTATTGCACGTAAATAACATACCAGTATTGTATTGAAATATTGACAGGGAAATGATTTTTTAAAACATAGTCTTTAAAGGGATGCTAAACGAAGCTTGTTTAGGAAGTTAGGGAGAAGTACAGTAGAAAAACAATGTCTAGTAAATAATGCAAAAAGTGAATGATCTTTTTTAAGACCACAATTGAAATAACGAAGATAGTAGAGGGTAAGAAGGAGATAGTAGTTGATGGATGAACATTTTCAATGTTATCAATTATTTATACTGTAGTGGCTTTTCATATTTAAAAAGCATGATACACACTTTTCCAAAACCAATTAAAAAACAATGTTTTGCTCTCAGCACCTATCTGGAAAACATTTGTTCTACTACCGGTAAGAATATTTGGTATTTTAATTTATAAGTGCACAGCTTTCGTTTATTAATTGTTTTTAAATACAATTCATTTTTGAAATTGCAATTATTTTACATTCTTTACTGGAATGGCACCCAAAACACGAACCGGTATTTAATATATAATTAAATCTTAAATAACAAACTCTAACTTTTTACATCTGGTACTTTAAGACATGAAAATGAAAAATAATTGTTGCTACTCGTATATTGGGGCAGATAAGGACTCTTTATAAAACTTCAATGATTAAAATTAAAAACATTTCTTTAGTTCAAGCCAAACTTCTAAAGTTTTAATAGCCACCTGTGCTCCACACTTCTGTACTTTTCGATTTACTATGTAAAAATAACAAAAATTAAATAACAAAACAGTAAAAACGTATTTTTCGTACGGTTTTTAGTAGGGAGAGATGCCTAATAAGGACACTGTTCTCCTAGCCTATTTACATGAGCCCATTTTTGTTTTGTAGGCTCGTTAGTCCGGCTTAACGTGACTTCCGAACCACCAGAGCGACACAGGAGCAAACGATGTTGTTCACATAGGGACTCATGCCAGACGAGGCCCTAGCCCCTTATCAACGACCGTTCTAGATGAATTAACAGATGGGGTAGTAAACTAAATATTATAAAAAATATTGTTCCATGTGAGTAAAAATAATAGAAACTACTTACTAACACTCATTAAATAAACAAGATATAAAAACAAAGGCAAAATATGTACGTGTAATTAAATGTGTAAAAAATACTGAACAAAAGTCTAATCCTTCTTTTTATATTGTACTTATATATAACGTGCAAAATAGTTTTCTGAAACAAGAAATCAAATTATTTATAAAAGTGTTTTCATGTGCTCGATTGAGCCACTTTTTACAAAGTTTTCATTACGTAATATTAATTGTAAAGTTTTACACTTGCATTAAACTGGACTGTTACGTGACTTATCGATAATTATATAACGTATTTCCTCCTATTAACACGATATTTAAACATTTAAAAGCACACTTCTCCATGTTACTGCAACTCTTTATACGTAACTAACATAAAAAAAATCTCTTGAGTTTACCAGATTTAAAAATTGTTTTCTTTTTCAATGAGAAAATAATTTAAAAATTTCACTTCACCTTAAGTAAAGTACTATGTTTTGAATACTTTCCAATACAGTTTTGTTTCTTAAATATTTTATTTATTATTCTAATTTTAAGCAAGATATTTTGTTCATAGTGTAAATAGGATATTTATGTTTTCAAGATGGTACTGTACAACATATTTATCTCGTAAATATAATGATTGATTGTTTTTAAGAAGTTACTTTAAATGTTTAAATAAAAAGATTATTACAAATGAGACAACCAAAACATTACATAAGTAATTGTTCTAAACAAATTATTAATTCTAAACTAATCTAAACTGTCAAACTAATTGTTTAATATCGATTATTATAAACGTAAAATGCTATTAAAATAAGAATAATAATAAGTAAGAATTTTACAATACATAAGATCATCATATATTAGGGGGGAATCCAGATTAAGTGCTTTTAGTAATTGCGAATAGAATATTTACTCAATAAAGAAACAAATAATTGCAACAGGGTAAAATGTTTTATTAAGTAAATATTAAAACAATATTGACTATAGAGATCATTTGAAATAATACCAATAGTTTGTTGTCTTCTTCAGACAAAGGCCATAGTAATTATTATCAGGCTGGAAAGTTTTGATACGTAGTTTTATAATTAATAAAGGTATTAACTAATAATTATTTCTTGATATAAATGTAAAAAATATGAAGAATATATATCTCATTATTTTACTATCTTTGTTTTATAAATTATTGAGAGTATAATGAGAATTTTATAAAATCATTTGATCTAATAAAACATGAGTTTTTGTTAAAGATAAATGAGGTGGTAGAATTGTAGGGAGCAGCTCACAGATTAATCTCAGTGCTGAAGCTACGAGGTCCAATTGCTAAGACCAGTCAAATAACAGTATTAGATAGATGTTACTACAAAGTTATAACGACTTGCAAGTCTGTCAATTATAGTAGTTTAACCAAAGATTTCTAAACTCACACTTTTCGTAATATGTGAGTTTGTGTGCAAGCAAATATTTTATGATTATATTTCGTATTGTTTATACGAAACTTTCATTTTTTTTATTATAAGTTGCCAGATGTATAGTGCTATTGGTAACAGCAGAGTTTCACTTAAGTGCCACCAAGTGTCAAATTAGGAGTTTTATTAAATCGAGGTCAAATTGATTTCAGTCCAGAAAAAAAACATTCGCCTAAAAGAGTTCTTACGCATCTTTTATATTTTTTATATCAAGTTCAGTAAAAAGTACACCAGTGAACTATCAAACTCAATCATAGAATAAATACATCCTTAGTGATATCGGCATATTCTCAATAAATTATACATAAATATAAAAAAACTAACTACTAATAGTTTTAATTAAAGATATTAAATTTTAGGCGTGATTATCAATAGAAAACTAGGGGATGATAGTTGGTTGGAATTGATTGGACTTAGTACTATTGTTTAATACCTAGTGTAATTTTATATGAGCAATTAAATTGGTATATGTGCAATGGTGCGTTGCACAACAGTTATAAATATTTTATGAGAAAGGTGTATAAGGCACAACAGTGTAGGCGTATGCGCTGTGCCAGACCTATGGATTAAGTGGTACACTTACACCTCCTATTTTAAACAGTTTTGATTTTTGTTTTTAATGTTAAGATTTGTTTATTATTTGTTTCCTCTACCTATAAGGCCCATACTTTACATTTTCTATCTGTTCGTTGGGTTATAAGTATATATATATAAATTAATCCACTATAGCATTTTGGTTTTTGTATAAGATATGTATGTATAATTTTTGTAATATGTTCACTATAAATCATTGTATTTTATTAAATTTAAGTATAAAAATAAATTGTTTTTATACCTTTCGGATACAGTGCTTAAGTTACCCAAAATTCTGTGTGAGACCGTAGAGGTATGTTCCCACACACAGGTCCATTACCTATGTGGGGACCTTTCCCACATTTAAAAATGTACAAGTGCTATCGCAATTTTTGGAAATAAATAACTGTTATTATTATTATTATTAGTTATCAATTGAACATTTTTGACTAACAGTGTTGTTAAGAAACTGGAGGCCTACTGTTAGTGGTAATACTCAGTAATATTGTCTAATTAATTTTTCATATCCAATTAAGATTATGAGATGATTCAAAAACCTCGTTTGAAGAGTTATTTTAAGCAAACGTTTGTTTGTTCCAAACTCTCAATAATTTGTTTCTCCATTTTATAGAGTTGACATACTTTCTCATTTAATACGTTCACTTGTATATGATATTAAAATTATCTCGTAAAAGGAATGGTAAGAAGGGTTTAATTACTCAACTGCTTTACATGGGTTGGAGACAGAATTTTAGAATAGTCGTAGAAGGTTTACAGTTCTAAAAGTAAACATTTGTTCTAAAACTTTGAAATATTAGGGGCGCAAATGAAAGCAGTTACAAGATATCAAGGTAATTTATACTCCTTGAGCTTTGTTGCTTAATACTATAATGCCGTTTGTTTCTTTGTAGATTTATAGTTTTAAATGCAGTAAAAATTTTATTTTTAGGTTCTTTGAATTGAACACCTTGATACTTTCTGTGAGCACCTGTATTATTTATACTAGAAATATAATTTTACCATAAGCTCTTTATTTTAAATGATTCAAGATCTATTAACATATAGTATCTAGGCCTACTAAAGTTGGCAATATAATTTTTATTATATTAAAATTGGTGTGGAATATGTTTTAGTTTATCTGTTACCAGTGTCTATAAACCTACTTTTCAGTTATAAAGATTAATGTAGATAAGAGTGAGTCGTTGTGGTGACATTCACAGTGGCAGAGAGAAGCTCTGAAGGAAACTTGTTTTGTCTAGGCAAATGAAGATATTTTGTTGTTTTTGTGTTTATCGCTGGTGATGATACTTGTAACTGTGTTTTTTTTTATATACTATTAAGAATAGACAAACTCAAGATTTCAACATTTCATTTGTTTATATTTACCACTATAGGCCTACATTCTTTATCTTAATAAATTTAATTCCAAAATTTCACTTATGTTTAGACTTCAGTAAATATAAAATAATAATAACATTTAATTTTATTTAAGTAAATAGACACTTTTTTAATTGGTTTTCGTTAATATAAGTAGTAGAGGGGATATGCGGTTCCGACGACGCCCCATGGCGAGTTTTCGCCCCACGGCGAGTCAAGGGTGGGGGGTTTTAATTGGTTTTTAATTGACCTTAATGAGTTTTTAATTGACCTTAATGAGTTTTTAATTGACCTTAACGAGTTTTTAATTGACTTTAACGAGTTTTTAATGACCTTAACGAGTTTTTAATTGGCGCTAATGGATTGTGTGGGGGAAGGTCACGTGACCGGATCCAAGATGGCTGCCGGACACAGTGCTACCACCTACCCTCCAAAATTTCGTAGTTATACTATATAAAATGTATTATTTCATACATATATATATTCTATGTACCAACTGGGTCCGATCCAATATGGCGGCTCCCGCCAAAACAGCTACAGGTCTACAGCATGCACAAACATATTACGTAGATACTCACCCTGTATGGTCGGTAGAATGTCAGTGCAAAAGCCTCTCAAGGAACGTCTGCATGTACAGACATGAAAAGGTTACGCAACACGACCTTGCATACACACCTGGCGTCTAGACACCCGACCACGTCTGCCTTAGCGGTTAACCTCGAGAAAGGCCAGCTGTCGTCTAGACACCGGACCTCGACCGCCTTGGCGGGCAACCTTGCAAGAACACCTGGTGTCTAGACACCCGACCTTGATTCAAATACAGACATGAAAATGTTACGTAACACTCAATGATCAGTGACAGACACGAAATAATGTAACATGTAATGCCAGATAGGTACTCCAAGTCCACTTCCGGTCCACTTCCGGGATGACACTTCCGGGAAGATACTTCCGGACTTCCGGTCTACTTCCGGTTGACTTCCGGTCCACTTCCGGTTGACTTCCGGTCCACTTCCGGTTGACTTCCGGTCCACTTC